>UXGD01006289.1:0-12753 GCA_900474315.1 Torymus auratus
TAAAGGTGATATTGAAATACAAAATAAAGATTCGGATATCAGAAGCAAATGAACACAAGTTTATTTGATTATCAACATACTTTCTCCTGTTCGTCTGCGTGCCTTTCTCTTCTACCTGTAACTCGCATCAACCAGCTATTTAGGTTTTGAAGTTGACTAAATAATCAACTTGTTTTCTTCCGTCCCTCAGCATGCTTCTCTAATCGAATAAAGCATTTTAAAAATGTTTTTTCAACTTGTGCAGCTAGAGTAGCTTTTTTATACGTTGTAATCATCAGCAACTGTAAAGACCTAGAGCAGGTGTAAAATTGTGTTTCGCCATGTAATACACACCAAAGGACTTGGAATTCTAAAAAATTTACATTTTCCAAGTTTTATACAGTCCTGGTATTATCCAGACCCCGAATCTGTTATATCAAGGACTGCAACTCTGTATACGTATAAGTACTGGTATTTTCAAGGAAATATATATATATATACATATATATATATATATTTATATAGCTGTTACTTCCAGGATTTTTTCACAGATATATAAGCGTTATTTCCGGGACTTTTAGATGTATATAGCTGTTACTTCCAGGATTTTTTCAGATATATAAGAGTTAATTCCGGGACTTTTAGGTATATATAACTGTTTTTTCTGGGACATTTTAGATTAATATAACCCTGATTTCTAGGACTTCTCAGATATCTATAACCGTGATTTCTAGGACTTCATGGGATGAATTTAACGAATACTTTTAGAGCCAGATGGCGTCTCATTTACTCATTTATGTCGGGTGTCAGAATGCATCCAGAACGTCGTGCAGTGGGGCTTTATACCATTTCTTTTTTTTCGAAATTGATAGCATCGCTTGAAATGAACGAATCTGGACCGTACAGGTCTTAAAATTTACGGTTTTCTCCGTCGATTAGAGGAAAACTATCATTAACAGTGGCCACAAACTTCCCGCATCGGAAAATCATCCTAAAAGAGATGGTTTTACGATTTTTTCACTTTAAAATGTGATAGCATCGCTTGGAATGAAGGGAAGTGGATTGTTTGGGTCTTAAAATTTCGGCCACTATCAATTATAGTTTCCCTCTAATCTACGGGAAACACCCCAAATTTTAAGACCTGAACTAAATAAGCTAAAATAAGAATTTTTACAAAACAACATAGGAATTTTTCCCAGAGGTTTTTCTGTCAGTGTACCCAATCGAAATAACTCCCTCGCCGGTTTTGAACGACACTATATAAAAGAAGAAATTCAAAAACCGGTGTACAACGACGCAATACAAAAGGAAAAAATCGGTAACCGTATTTTAGTGACACTACGGAAGAAGTTCACTCGCCGGTTTCGAACGCACCTACCCAACAGAAAAAACACTCCATACCTGGTCATGAACGATGCTACATAATTAAATTTTAGTAACTGGTTTAGGACGACATAACCTGAAAGGAGGAATACTGTAACCAGAGTTGAGCAACGCAAGAAAAGAAATTGGGTCACGGATTAGGATCGACACTAAGCAATAGAAGAAAATCAGGAACCGGTTTTGAACGACACTGGAAAAATGAAAACTATACAGGAAGCAGGTTTGAAAGCCAGTACCTAATAGAAAAAAAAACGTTACTGGTATTGAACGACACTACAAAATACAAAGAATTACAGAACCGGTCTGAATGACACCAATACAAAAAAGAAGGGACCGGTTTGGACAACAATGCCAAATAAAAGGAACTCCGTCACCGGTTTAAAACGACACTACCCAAATTTGACATGTATTACTGTAGCATCTCAAATCGAGGACTTGATTGACAATTTCAGTGACCTAGAGAGAGAACAACCCTCTACTTCAGTAAACTTACAGTTAACTGTAAACCGGATTACAACGACTTTAGTCTTTTTTCTGTACATACGAATCTGTACATACAAGCATCAGAAACAATAATATGAGAAACTTTAATTACTGACATACGAGGTATTGAAAGTCATTATAAACCGGATTAGAACGACATTGTACAGCTTTTGGCCCACAGCAGCATGACCTTAGGCAATAGCGCAATGTCGTTGTAATCCGGTTTGTAATGAGTTTCACTTCCTTACTGAGTCAAAGTATCCCGTATTATTGTTCCTGGAGTTTCTGTACTCACAGAAAAACGAATAAATGTCTCTCCAATCCGGTTATTAGTTAATAGTTAATTAAGTTACGTAATGAAAAACACTTTGTACGTTCCGTTTCGTTTTCCTTGTTAGCAATTCAAGTTTCCGTTATTTTATTCGATGAGGTTTTACGTTCGGAAGAAATACGAAATATTGTAATTCGATTTTCAATAAGAGTAAGATCACCTATCTTGAAAAAGTTATTGTGCTCAGGTCCCTAAACCTTTAAGTTGAGGTTGTATAATACGCCTTGCAGTGTTCACGGACTGTTTTACCAGCAGTACACGACCAATTTTATATTATAAAAATAAATGTATCGTAGAAAAACTTTAGGTTTTGTATTAAAAATTTTTTACGGTGTCGTTGATATTTTGGCTCTAAACTGCGTAGGATGAAAAATAATGGCATCACGCAGGGCAACCATCTCATTATAAGGCTTATTCGATATAATTATTTCTATAATACAGTATTATCCTATTTATGTCGGTAAAACAGGGACAGGGTTACTGTAAGACTACTATACCTCCTTAAGGTCCAAAACAGCAGAAAAGAAAATTTGACATGTATTACAAAATGCTTTCAAATAATTGACGTAATGGATAATTTTAGCGACCACTAGACAGAAAACATTACTGACGAGTTCACTACTTTCCACTTCTCTCTGAGAACGGAGGACTTGTATTGTTTCGTCGTTAACGTCTGAGTTTTTTTTAATGACCGTAAAATTCTTGTCATTTTTAGAAATGAAATCAAGACATTTGTTATGCAAGTAAAAAAATTATCGCATTTGTAGGAGTAAAATAAATAGGTTGTACACAAGCTTTTAAGGGGCTAACGTGAGTCATCTTATTTTCAAATATGGAACCGGATTAGAACGAGCATTTCGTGATTACTACAATCTCAATACTCTATGACCAGGAATTGACCATCTATTCCTAACTAATTGCAAATATATCCAATCATGAGACATTAGAGCGGATTAGAACAACATCTCATTGCTCATTGCAAGTTTAACTGATTATCAGATACTGTACGAATACATTAATATGTTAAAATTTTCTGACAAAACATAGTAAAAACCGCTGCCAATTCATTGGCACATTGTAGAAGAAGTTCTACACTATGTCTAAACTGTTATTTCAGTTATCGTTGTGAGAAATCATTGTCCGCAAAGTACGAGGTCGACGCACCGCAATCGTCTATGTTTCTCGATGAATCTTTCGTAATAACATAATTTATGCCGGATTATGTCTGAATACGAATCAAGTGAAATTCTTGGACATTGAATTATTTGTGGGAATCTTCGAATGCCTGTCCGGAAAGTAAGAAAGCCTTCTTTAATGTTTTTTATTCATAATTTTTTATATCTGGTTTATAAAGACGCTAAAATTATTTCGGCATTAGAACGACACTGCAATTTGACAAAAGCATAGTTCATGGGCATCGGCGCAGCAAAGTGTAACTGCCGGATTAGAGCGACCTTTAGAAAAAATAAAGTATCTATACTCATCTAATGCGAAGAGAGAAACCACTATGACACGGTTTACAACGCCATAAAAATAAAGTCGGATTACAACGACACTTTAATTTGACAAATGCATAGTTCATGGTCATCGGTGTAGAGAAGTGTATCTACCGGATTAGAGCGGCATTCAGAATAAATCAAGTATCGATACTCATCTAATGCGACGAGAGAAACCATTGTGGCCTCCGACACTTAAGTTTTACTTTGATGTGACTAATTTACAAATTATAAGCGGCTTATCACGACATACAACTGGATGAGGCCCTTAGATTAAGGTTTTCCATCCGATCTCATATAACGAGTAAGCGAACCTTCGGAGGGTATTTTCTTTATCCTTTTTTAATAACCGCTTTATAACGACGTAAAAATTATCTCGGATTACAACGACATTTTAATTTTATAAACTTCATGGTCATCGGTGTAGAGAAGATAAACTATCGCAGATTAGAGCGACATTAGAATAAATTAAGTATCTATACTCATATAATGCTAAGAGAAAAACCAATGTGCACACAAAGACTTGAGCTTTACGTTGATGTGACCAATTTTCGAAGTATAAGCTGGTTACAACGACATAGAACTGAAACAGGCCTTTAGTTGAAGGTATTCCCTTCGATCTCATGTAACAATAAAGCAAACCCTCTACGTGTTTTCTTTCTTCTTTTTTCATATCTGGTTTATAACGGCATAAAAATTAAGTCAAATTATAACGACACTTTAATTTGACAAATGCATAGTTCATGGTCATCTGTGTAGAGAAGTTGAACTACCGCGGATTAGAGCGACATTAAGAATAAATTAAGTATCGATACTCATATAATGCGAAGAGAGAAACCAATGTGACCGCAGACTTGAGCTTTACTTTGATGTGACCAATTTTCAAATTATAAGCAATTTATAACAACAGAGAACTGAATCAGGCCTTTAGTTGGAGGTACTCCCATCGATCTCATGTAACAATAAAGCGAACCCTCTACGGGTTTCCTTCCTTCTTTTTTTATATCCGGTTTACAACGACATAAAAATATAGTCGGATTGCAATGACTCTTTAATTTGACAAATGCATAGTTCATGATCATCGGTTTAGAGAAATACTACTACCGGATTAGAGCAACATTAAGAACAAATTAAGTATCTATGCTCACTTAATGAGAAGGAAGAAATCATTGTTTCCATGGAAATTTTAGCTTTACTTTGATGGGACAAATTTTACAAATTATAACCGGTTGATAACGACATATAAATGAATCAGGCCCTTAGTTTAAGATCCTTCATCCAATTTCATGTTATGAGGAAGCAAGCCTACCGTAGGTATTTATTTTTCTTTTTTCTTTCAACCGGTTTAATGCGACATATAAATTATCATGCGATTAGAAGGACACTTTAAGGTGGTCTCACAGCTAGAGGCCGTTCTGGCCGGAAAAAAAGAAAATATATTGTACTTATAACCTATTTTTAATAAAATGAGCCAAAGCAAAGGTTCTTAAACTCATTTTATCCTCAGTTATAGCATTTCCAAGAAGAAAAGTTTGTCTTTTTATTCTCTGGAACCACATGATGGATTTTCATGGGCCCAAGAACAAATTGTTCATAATTTATGTAGTTATGAATCTAAAAGTTGCACTTTCATGGATTTCAGTTTCATACACATTAAAACGACATTTGAATTTGACATTCAACAAACACCAAGGGCGGAAGTAAGTAGCATTATATTATTGGTTCCAGATTATTATCATTTATCTAAATATAAGAGAATCACAGTAATCTTTTTAGGACGACATCATTTCTAGAGAATGGTAATATCATTTCGACGAAGGTATCCAAAGTTAATTTATGTTCTAATAAGATGTAAAATAGCTTACAAATTTCTTTAGGGTTTAAAAAGAAATAAAACTGAACAGGCGAGTAACCTTCAAACCTACCTTGAGATTTTATGTAATGGGGATATCAATATTAAATACTTGGATTAATTATCTGACAACAGGTTTTTATACTTCTCATTATTTTTGTAGATAGTATTATGGTTGTACGACAATATTCAAAATCGAAATGTCAAAAATTAACAGTGTCAAGCGCAGTGCCCTAAAATAAGTGGATGTTGTGATCTAACTCCATTACAGAGTAAACTAAGTATCTTTGCTCAATTAAGTAGAAGAAGAGCAATACTACAAGATTAGATCGCCAACTAATCGACGGCACGCTTGTGGCACCACATTTGTGGTGCACTTTGATGTAACACATTATACAAAAAATAAAAGGTTTACGACGACATATTAAGATCAGGGCCTTAGGAGGACGTCTCCCACATAATCTGTTGTAATGAATTAACTCAATATTATTACTCCGATTATCCGAAACTAGTTTTTTAAACTTTCCAAGTATCATTAGAAAAGCAAGAGGGGAAGAAAGCGCTATCTCGGCGCGAGCAGCAAAAAGGCGCTATCACGGCGCGAGCTTTGAAGAAGGAGCTATTTCGATGCAAGCAGCAAAAAGGCGCTATCTCGGCGCGAACAGCAAAAAGGAGCTATTTCAAACAGGATTATTTTCTCTCCAATTTTGCAGTGGCAGCTCTGCGCGGTCGCGTGTGTTCCGCCGGTTCCGCGGTGAGGGGCGAACGTCGTCTGTCGGAATATTTTTTCCAAACTTGAGACTATTTCGCGATCGTACTTTTTAGCATTTTTAGCACGCCATCTGTAAAATACCGAGTAGTGGATGCAGATGGCTGCAGATACTAAAAAGTGCGATCGCGAACTAGTCTCAAGCTTGGAAAAAATATTCCAACAGATGACGTTCGCCCCTCACCGCGGAACCGGCGGAATACACGCGACCGCGCAGAGCTGCCACTACAAAATTGGAGAAAAAAAATCCGGTTTGAAATAGCTTCTTTTTGCTGTTCGCGCCGAGATAGCTCCTTCTTCGGAGCTCGCGCCGAGATAGCGTCTTTTTGCTGCTCGCGTCGAAATAGCTCCTTTTTCAGAAAAAATTAATTATTATCATTTATCAAAATATAAGAAAATCACAGCAACCTGATTAGAACGATATCATTTCTAGAGAATGTCAATATCACTTCGACTAGGGCAACCAAAGTTAATTTATGTTCGAAGATGTGGAATAGCTTACAAATTACTTTAGGATTAAAAAAAATCAAACTGAACAGATGAGTTACCTTTAAATCTACCTAGAGATCTTTTGTAATAGAAAATATCAATATTAAGTAGGGACTTCCGGTTGGGTGTGCGTAGAAGAAGCATCGACCCGCGTAGCTGGGCAGGCTTTATGAGGAAAAAGTGAGGAAAAAAGACAAAAAGTGCTCGAAAAAGTGCTGGAAAGTGAGCAGGTAGGTATGAAGAACAAATGAGAAGAGGAAAACTATCTGAACAGGAAGATAAAAGAAGAATAAAAGAGTTGGAATACTGAAAATATACTACAAGAGATGGATCCTAGGAATAGAAGGAGGAGAGTACTGGAATGAGAAGAAAGTGGAAGGCAGTAGGAAAGAAACTTGGGCACGAGTAAGAATGGAAAATGTTAGTTAGTAAGGAAGGAAAGAACGGGTTTAGTAAGATGTTATGTAGGGTATGCAATGAAGAACAGGAAACCATCGGGCATGTGTGGACCTGCAAAAAGGCAGGGAGTAAAATGAGCGGTGGCAGTAAGGTATGGATAGTAAAATGAACAGAATGAAGGTCGTAAGAGGAAATTCTCAAAGGCTAGAGGAAAAATTAAAAGGCGACAGCGAAGAATTATGTAGATACATAGATAAGTTTGGGAGGATGTGTAAGAAAGAGGATACTACAAAATTAGAGGTATGATAAAAATATGATATTTTAAAATAATATAACACAAATTTTATTAATTAATATTTATTTCAAATCATTGCCGAAACAGTATTTTTTATGTTTCCAAATTGTTTTTTTGGAAAATCTTCCTTCACACATAGTGCATTTAATTTTCTGGGTAATTATTCCATCTCTTAACCTCTTGACGGGTCTGATTATTCCAAACATTTTTTCTAAAAGGCCAAATCCCTTATTTCTGATGTACGAAATGATTCTTCCTTTTTGCCAATCATCGTCTTCATTCAGATACATTTTGACGAGTTCTTCGTCTTTGTGCACTAATAAGTGCCGTGCAAACTGAGCTTGGGAACACTTACAGTACATGCAAAATGGGTTTTTCCAATCCAGTGTATCATTCATTTTATCTGAATTATTAACATGTATGTATAAAAATCTCTTGCTTATAATAATTAAATTTGAAAATATTATATGAAAAACAATTTGATGAATGTATACTAAATAAGATAAAAATTAGATAATAGAAAAAAAATGCAATTGAGTTTGAAACAATACAAGAAATGAAAATTTCTATATTACCAGTTTACAATGGTATTCCTTTTTTATTGGCATTTCTGTTCAAATATGAAGCTGAAGCTGGCCGCTCGCGAGTAGCCGCTTCCAGAGCCGAATAGGATATGCACGGGGCCCCGGGCATAAAATTTTTCTAATTTCAATAAAAAGACGGTTACACTAATTTACACGGCGCCGAAGAGTGTAAAAGTGTTTTTCCAATATTAAAAAGTTCGCCATAATATTCTGGAGTTTTCTGTAAGGAATTTTCCGCGGTTTTCCAGCGTTTTGCAACGAGTCGCACCGTTCAAAGCTTAACTGCACTATTTTGACATCGTGTGCCAACTCGAAACTAAGCCTAGCTTATTTTGGACTGTTTTTACTTCCCGAAAAAATTATTTTCGATGGTGAAAAAGTCCGCCAGGCCCCTAGGCACACGATTTTCCGTGGGTTTTCCAGCGTTTTGCTACGAGTTGCACCGTTCAAACCTTTACTACAATTTTTTGACGTCGCGTGCCAACTCGAAACGAAGCCTAGCTTATTGAAAACTGTTTCCACTTCCATAAAAAATTATTTTCGGCGGTGGAAAAGCCCGCCAGGCCCCTCGGCACGCTATTTTCCACGGGTTTTCCAGCGTTTTTCTACGAATCGCACCGTTCAAACCTTTACTACAATTTTTTGAGATCATGTGCCGACTTGAAACCAAGTCTAGCTTATTAGGAACTGTTTTAACCACCCAAAAAAATTATTTTTGATCGTGGAAAAGCCTGACAGGCCCCTGGGCACGCGACTTTTCCAGCGTTTGGCGACGTGGCGCACCGTTCAAACCTATACTACAATTTTTTGAAAGCTGGAAAAACCGCGGGGAGACGCGTGCCCAGGACCTGGCGGGCTTTTGCAGTATCGAAAATAATTTTTTTGGGAAGTAAAAACAGTCCAAAATAAGCTAGGCTTGATTTCAAGTCGGCAAACGATGTCAAAAAATTGCAGTTACAGCGGAAAATTGTGTGCCCAGGGGCCTGGCGGGCTTTTCCACCATCGAAAATAACTTTTCAGGGAAGTGAAAACAGTTCTCAATAAGCTAGGCTTCGTTTTGAGTTGGCACACGATGTCAAAAAATTGCAGTAAAGGCTTGAACGGTGCAACTCGTAGNNNAAGCTAGGCTTCGTTTTGAGTTGGCACACGATGTCAAAAAATTGCAGTAAAGGCTTGAACGGTGCAACTCGTAGCAACACGCTGGAAAACCCACGGAAAATCGTGTGCTTAGGGGCCTGGCGGGCTTGTCCACCATCGAAAATAATTTTTTTGGGTGGTGAAAACAGTTCCTTATAAGCTAGGTTTGGTTTCAAGTTGGCACACGATGTCGAAAAATTGCAGTTAAGATTTGAACAGTGCGACTCGTAGCAAAAGCGCTGGAAAACCGCGGAAAATTCCTTACAGAAAACTCCAGAATATTATGGCGAACTTTGTAATATTTGAAAAACACTTCTACACTTTCCGGAGCCGTGTAAACTAGTGTAACCGTCTTTTTATTGAAATTAGAAAAAATTTATGCCCGGGGCCCCGTGCATATCCTATTCGGCCCTGCACTGAGAGAACTTCACGCAGCGGCTTTACGAAATTTAGAAACACTGGTTTCCTAAACCGCGAGACGTCTGTTATCTTTTATTTTCCCGTACTACACTAGCGCAGCGAAAAATTAGGAAAGCAGTTGCCCCACGGGCTCGTGCGACAGTAGCGCCGCAAACAGACAACTGTTGTTCAAGGTTAGGTTATCATCTGTTTCAAATCGAGGGACGAGTCTTTGTGTACGTTTCGGAAATCAGCGCTACTATAGATAGTACGGCAGGCGCCCTAGTCTTCTCTCAGTGTGGAAGGGGCTACTCGCGAGCGGCTAGCTTCAGCTTCATCGAAGCCTCCTTAAAATGTTATTACAACTAGGCTGCATGCATGTGAAGCTACTTTACAGAAAAATCTCAGGTAAGTTCTCAGGTAATTTTTCAAGTCTGTTCCCAGGTAATTTCTCACGTAAGGTCTCATGCCCTCAAGATCCGAGACCTGAGTCCTCAAACTTACGTAAATTATAAATCAGGTTTTCAGTAGTGGAAATCAACTATCAGAATGTTTTACCCTTAGATGAGTTGAAAAATATACTTTTAGAAGCATTTTACGCAATTTTTCAATTTTTAGAAACTTGACAGAGGAGATCTAACTTGAAAAATCATCTGAGATCTGGAACAGAATCTCAAAATGAAATTTTTCTGTAAGGGCTTCGATGTTTCGTTGAAAAAGGCTGTAGAGATTATCAAAATCTCTTTTTTATAGTTTGAATCAGAACTTCAATTATGTTTTTTTAGTGTGATTAATTTACATTATTTTATAAGTTACCGTTAAAAAATGTTAATAATTTGTTTAATATGCAATATTGAAAAAAATATTTACAAAATTTCCATTTTACGAAATAAGATTCTTCGGTAAATAATTATATTATACCTACAAGCTCGAATTCCTTTGAATTTTTATGCAGTGATTTTTAACTCAAGCGTGAAAGAAAAATAATGTGTTATACATAAGTTTCACATTCTTCAGATAAAAAATTATGAAAATCGAAGATTTATGAAAAAACTCAATTTTCAAATTACCAATTAATTCTAACTTTAGAAAACTTGAATATATTGGTATAAAACTCTATGTTTGCCTTTTGTAGCTAATTTGGCACGAGAAAAAAAAATTGTGAGTTATTTTGAAATTTTGGCCGTCACCAGTTGACATAAAATCACCCATATATTCCATCTCTTGTCTAGTACTTTTATAAATGAGACTGTACAAAAATTACAAGAATCATAGAAACTAATTCTTTCAAAAAATAATTTTTAACTCTTTTAAAACTATCTTGATTATTTTTAAGAGTATTGAAATGAATTGAACAGATATGCTAGATGTTTTTAACTTCAAAATGGAAAAAAGAAAATTTGTTTTTTTTTTATCAATACTATAAAAAAATCACAGATACTTTTTTCAAAACGAAAATATCTGATTCGTCCGCAAGAAATCGGCGCGAACATTTGCTATTTTCGCTATACATTTGAATTTTCGAAAATCATGAATTGTCATTTTTAAAAATTTTAAAACTAAATAATTAAAACAAAAATAAAATAAAAAGATTAATTTGTTCATGCTTTGAAAAATTATCTGATCATCCTATCATTTAAACTACTACCAAACTCAAACGCGCTTCACGTGTACTATTTTATTTTTGAGGTTATGAATATATTTTTTTTATTACGACTTTACTTTAAATAGTTTAATATTAAAAAACTTAGATTTGTTCTTAATAGTAAAAGCACTCATCAAATTATTCTATATATTGCGTGGCAATTAGTCTATTTCGCAACTCAGCTGTTATTCTTACCTTTGCAAGAGTCTGGTTGAGTATTCTCAGAATCTGCAATACCATGATCATCAGCAGGATTTGCAATAGGCAGAGATAACTTATTTAATTTGACAATAGCGAAAGGAAGTTTTGAAGTTTTAGAATCTGAAAGTGATTTTTAAAATTAGAACGTTAATATTATAGAATCAAATCTGGATTTATCAATGCTAGAAAATAAAAGAAATAAAGTAATTTTTACCTTCCAGATATTTGCTAGAATTTATATCCTTAGACACAATTTTTTTCATTGATTTCTCCAATGTGTCTTTTCTATTTTTAGAATCACTGCTAGAATTAGTAGCACAATCAAATCCCATGGAATCATCTTCCAAAATTGTTTTCATCTCCCATGTGTCCTGTCTTTTTTGATAATCACTTCCAGAATTAGTATTACATGCCAACCCCAAAAAATCTTCTTCCGATAAATCTAAAAAAGAATATTTAAATTGTACACTCCATATTCAAACCTTAAAATAGGAAAAAGAAGAAAATCTGGTTTTTTTGGATCAATGCTAAAAAAAAAAAAAAAAAAAAAAATCACATATGCTTCATCCCATAATATTAAAAAACTTAGATTTGTTCTATTTCTTCAGTCTAAAGGTTAAAGTTTTCAGATACTCTAAGGAAATATACAAAATTGTAAGAAACTGTTGTATATGACTGTATTAAGTCATTCATCTTTGAAAATTTTATGTGTACAATTTTTAGAGTTTATTTTTAGGCATGATTATACATTCCGAAGATTAAATTTTTTCTCCAGAATGTTTTCTCATATATGTACAAAATTTCAATGAAATGTAAGAAAATAGAAATATAAAAAACTAGTTAAAGCGTGTAAAACTGTTAAAACAATATTCCAAAACCAATAATTTATACCTTAAGATCATCAACAGGATTCGCAATAGGTAAAGGTAAATTTTGTAATTTCATGATAAGGAAAAGAAGTATTTTGCAACTTAACTGTTATTCTTACCGTTGCAAGAGTCTGCTTGAATATTCTCAGAATCTGCAATGCTAAGATCACCAGCAGTATTCGCAATAGGCAAACATAACTTTTGTATTTTGACAACAGCAAAAGGAAGTTTTGAAGATTTAGAATCTGAAAGTAATTTTTAAAATTGGGAGGTTAATATTATAAACTTAAATCTGGATTTATCAATGCTATCCCTAGTGGAAATAAAAAAATGTATATAAATGTAAATATATATATATTTATATATTTTTTATTTGTACACATTAGACGACACAATTTTTGAAATGTATATATATATATTTTTACATTTATATACATTTATA
>UXGD01006290.1:0-12753 GCA_900474315.1 Torymus auratus
GTGCAGGAATAAGACCTTTTTTCTGCATGAAAAGTGAATGGGAGATCGGGCACATCGAGTCGTCATATAGCGAAAGGCCTCGACAAATGCTAGAAATGTTCGATTTTTGATTCACTTTTCTACGCAGAAACAGGGTCTTTTTCATGCATGTGTTAAAAAAAACATAAAAATTTAGCAAATTATAGCATTCTATATTCTTTATAACCAAAAAAATATTCATGTCAATATCTTTTTTTTAAATTTTGAAATATAACCTATTTACAAAAAATTACGTTTTCATCAATAACTTAATAATTTTTTTTTAAGTATAGAGAATTTTATCTTGCATAGAGTGACTTCGTAAAACATAAACAATATTAATTCTAAATGTTAAAATGAAAAAAAAACGAAAATTAAAATTTCTACAATTGAAAAATCCGTATAAAAATAAATTGATTTTGAGAAAAATAGAATATCGACCTCAACTGTGTAAGGAAAATCTAAAAAAATGTTCCCTGTCCGATTAAAATTAAAGCGTATATGGACACACACACATCCAAACGGATATTTTCTAAAAATAGTGTATTTCGATTCCAAATATGCTAAACAACATTCCTAGCACATTTTCTCAAAATTTTTTCTTAGCATAACAAAGCTGCCTCTAGGAGGAAGCCAAATAGTCAGTATAGGGATTTGAATATACGAAGCATCATAAATATTGTGTATTATAACTTCTCTTTCGATATACGGACGATCACGTTCATTATTATTAGACCTATACTCATACTGCTACAATAACAAACATAATTTATCGTAAAACCACTATTTTCACACAGGAATTTCGACACAAACGTTACAACGATTTACTAGTTATAAAACTGCAGGAAAATGTTCCTTCATGATACACGATAATTGCTGATAATAGAAAAGTCTTCCCCAGTTTGATGACGCATCAATCAAAAAGCCTCCATCACCACAAAAATCCCAGCTTCAACCTTTTTACCACGCTTAATTTATAACACAGGCACAAGTAAAATACCCCCGCAACATCCCTCCCCCCCTATTCCTTTCGATCGCTGATAAAATTCCAGTACCGTGCAACAAAACACCATTCGCCCACTTCCAACAACGCACGTGCACAACCCGTATTATACGCACTTGCGGTCAGCGGCCGAAGCGGGTGAGCATAAAGACACCCGCGAACGATTAAACGCGCGGCAAGGAAATCTTTCTTCGGCAACGATCCATTACGCTCGAGATATTAGGTTATTGTGCTTTCGCAGAGCAAGCGAGCGTGCGAGCAGGAAGAAGGCGGCGGCAACAACAGTGGACTGCAAAAGATAGCCTCTCTCTCTCTCTCTCTGGCGCGCCGGCGATGTTCGTAACTCGGGGCGCGCATTTTATTATCCCTCATTTCGGAATCTCAAGTGGCGGGGGGTGGCGGGACCTTTATAACCTACTAAACGGCCGGAGTTATGTTTTCTAACTCGAGTTTTACGGCTCGTATAACACAGCGGTGAGCGCACACGCACGTCCGGCAAAAAGGAAAATGACAGCGACAGAGAGAGAGAGAGAGAGAGAGAGAGAGAGACAGAGAGAGAGAGAGAGAGAGAGAGAGAGGAGCGCGCGCGGCCGTCGGCGCGTTAAAATCTCCCGCGCGCAGGTAGGTATGCGTACATGGTCCCATCGCGAGACCGCGAGGGACAAATCGTCGCCATACTGTATATAATATGCGAAAAAAAAAATTATGAAATCATCGCGATATCAAAGATATTCTACGGTATATATACATAGAACGGGGATCTGTGACTGATGCCCTATACTGTGGCGCACACACCGCAGCTGTCGTCGGCTTTATTTCCGCGGGGGTCCGAGTATACGCGAGAGCCGCATTATAGGTGGACTCGGGCAAATTTATGGAACACAGTGGAAAGAGAGAGAGAGAGAGAGGGAGAGGTAGCTGCCGCACCGCTGACAGCGTTATGTCAACGGAGCATCGCGCGCGCGCGTGGTCGCGGAGTAAATAGTCCGCTAAATGCAATGTAAACGGGCCGTTGAAAATGATTATTTGCACTCGCGCGGTCTTCCAACAAGTCAAGCCGGCAAAATGATGCGATGATTTGTACAACGTGTGCGCGGACCCGCGGCTGCCGAGTGGCATGCGCGGTATGTGTGTGTATATACGTAGACGTGAGTGTGCGTTGAGTACACGCGCGCGTCGATGGGACAACAAAAAGTGTATAGCCGCGCCAGCCGCACGCGGATTTGGTTGTGCGCGCGCGTCGTATAATATGAACAGGTTTAGTGAATTAAAAACTATAATACGCAGGCGAAAATCGTCGACGTTTCGTGGTAGGACTGTTCGGTGAGAATGAGGTCTGCGCGCTTTTTCTGAGACTTGCGAGAGGTGCGCGAGCTTGTATGTATATGTGTGTACGATAATTCTGTATCTTTTTTGTGTGCGTGGTATTAAAAAGAAATTTTGAAGAATAATTTACTACCGAGTAATAAAAGGTTAAGTTGCAGCAAGTACAGCGCGTAGTTGTAAAACTTCCGAGCCGTTATATACGCTGCGGTGATTACAAGACGTTGCGTTATGCAAGTTTTCGAAAAACCGGTAAAGGCGCACGGACGCTCGCCGCCTTTTATAAGTACATAATCTCAAATACATTTATTGGTAACTTATCGATAAAATTCGTGGAATCTCGGATCGTAAAATGTTGAAGAAAAATTCGAGAGCCTTGATCTCTAGGGGGATAAGAATTATGGTACGCGAATACGTATCTTTTTTTGTAGATAAGGCGTGTGTATCAGTAGAAAAAGGATGGATTGTAATCGTACATCTTATTTCATATGTATATTATGACATTTGATGGGTTTAATCGGATATTTTTGGTGTACTATCGTAATGTACTATCAAGTTTTGGCGGCGCTATTGTTGCACAAAATTTCTATCGCTAGCAATTATTATACATCGTGCATTAACAAAACCGCCTCATCGTTAAACGTCAAGAATAGCCGAGGCCAGCGCCTCGAGAAAAAGCAAACAAAACGTCAGTACTCACTTCGATAAGGTCGTCCCTCCTCCGGCGTGCTTCTCTCCGTGTTCTCGGAGCACGGTGTTGCGCTAGCTTCTCGGTCCTCATCGCCGGGCTGATTGCCAGCTCCCGTGGGCTGATTGGCCGAGCCTCCGCTGCCAGGTGGCGACCTGCTTGTCGAGTTTGCCGGACTCTGAGGCGCGAGATCCGCTGCCTGCGAGGCCACCGACGGCGAGAATATGCTCGACATGCTAGAGAGCGAGCCAAGGCTCGAGAGGCCAGTTGGCACGCCTGTGGAACCGGGTCCAGGTCCCGGTGTCGAGACACCCGGGCCTTCGCTCTCGAGTTTGAGGCGTTTCTGAGGCGGCGCGAACGCCGAGGGTGCCAGAGGCCGGAAGGCACTGCCGAAGGGCAGCCTGTGATCGAGGGGGTGGAGAAATTGGTGCTGCAGGTGTAGCATATGATGGAGCCGGTAGTCGAGCGAGGCGGCGGCCTGGCCGAATGGGTTCTGCAGCTCCTTGTTCTCGCCGATCTGCAGCGGTGGAAAGAGAAAAAGACAAGGGGTTAAAGTTTGAACTGAACAGGTTGTCTATATGTTGTTGCTTGGCGAATAGAATTAGGGAACTCTTGTTTTTTCGATTAGTCTTGTTTGGTTTGAGCAGGGCGACGAAATTTCAATTAAAACGGATTTTAAAATTTTTTAAAGATAATAGCAATACGGGGAATGCCGTTTTATTATTTTACAAGGCCTTTTTGGCTATCAGGATTAAGCTCCTCGGATGTGTCGAAATATTTTTTTAAATTGAATGTCGTTTATTATTTATACGCAAAGTGGGATGGGAAAGTAATTTTTTATATGCGCGCTAAAATAACGCGAGAGACAACTCCGATTATACAATATTTTTATTGTTAAATTCGATATGAATTACTTTTTCATAGCGTGATAAAACAACAGAAAGAATCGCTTAAAATGACGGTGAATCAAGCCAAAAATGATCGTTTACATTAGCGTCATTCTAATTAAAAAAACATCTATTAAATGCAACCTATTTTAGATTTTACAATACAATATAGAAGTTGAATAATCATTGAAGTTATTTATTTTCATTTTCCTATTCAATTTTTAATATAATACTGATGCATCGTTTCATGTAGAAATTGTTATTTATAATTAAACGCTCTCAATAATATTTTGAATAATTATATTAAAAAGCGCTTAGTTTAATTTGAACGTAGAACTTTAAAAATAACCAATAAATACAAAATTAATTAAAATCATAGGCAAGTAGATTCGTATTATGAATATTAATCCAACCTTATGATTAAATGAGAATAATAATTATTCAAATAATATATGATTACATATCAACTGAGAATAATTTTTTTATCGGTCTTACAGTCTTCAAAATTAAATTAATATTAATATTAATGGCAGTATGATTACATAATTAATCATTATATGGATTAAATTTTTAATATTTTCAACTATTTATAGAAAATAATCTTGATCACATTGTTTCCGTAAAAAATATTTAACAGAAAATTTTCCTCAGCTAAATATTATCAACATGTATTGAATAATAAGATGTGTTTCGATCATATGTATAGTACATTGATTCAGAGTATAAGTTGCAAAACATCTCGGCGTGATGTTTGTTTTGTTATGATATCTAATGTTACGAGTACAAGCTCGTAACACTAACTAAAGAAATTATATTCTGATAGTCCTAGGTCTTGTATACGTATGCAATTAGAAATATTGAAAGGCTTGAGGAAGATGGGTGCAAGCATGACTAAATATTCAATAGCTGTGTGCATAGATTAAGGAGCGATTGGAACTCTTGTTAATTTAAATTTCGTAAATTCAGCCACTGTGTTCAAGACATTGTTAAAACCTATAAGTTGTTAAAATACTATTAACCTATGATACCTCTTATTTCGTTACTATTGTAAAGATTACATTCTGCGCCTCTTTTTAATCTAAACTGTACTCTACGTTTGTATTTTTTTTTGTATTTTCTAAAGGGCTTTGGCCCGTTTACTTCAATAAAATAAAAAATATATGTACATACATAAATCTGTCGTACGAATAGCAGAGGCGTATGAAGTGCTTAATTAAGCCCTCTATAACAAAAAGTTCTCGGGATTATCATTTTACTGCTCAATATTACAAATGTTTGCAGATTGCAGAAAAAAGAAGAATCGAATTGATTATTAGGTCTCTAGTTTTCTGTGAATTAATACGTATCCGAATTTTCCAATAATATTATGTCTAAAATGATCGAAAAAATGTATTTATAAAAATGTTATTTAAATGTTAAACAGTGACATTTAATAACAAAATGATTTCTATACATGAACACATACATATATACTTTCCCATCTCTCACCTTTTGTGACAACTTTCAACATGCATAAACAAAACTTTTGATGTCTCGAGCAGTTTTCTGTAATTCAGGATAATACTTGTCAAATTTTATTACGGGATTTCTAATAGTTCATGAAAGAGTTGCTCCTTTGAGCCTAATTTACAACTTCCTGTCCATACAGAGTTTCAGAAAAGGACGCTTGATATGTGTAGAGCGGTATATAGATATTTTTATAGACTATAATAATTTATGTAGGCTCTTACGGAATGGGATTTTTTACAATGCGAACATTATACTAAAAAGCAAAATATGAATGAGTTTCCAGAAAAATCATGTTAAAGGCCATTTATGGATTTAAAAAATGGATTGCCGGTACAATGTCACTTTTATACCTACAATCCTGAAACATAAGGACATAAAAATTGAGATGTTCGTGTTGTAAGCTCATGAGGAAAGAAAAGGGGCTTGAAATCGTGCGTATCGGTAGCGAACAGTCTCGTAAAAAAGAATATACGGTTTGTAAAAGTATAGCAAGATTTTATGTAATATTTTTTTCAAAGAATTTAATAAGAAAACGAATTTTTATGCACACAAAAAAGAAACTTATTCGCGTAATTAAAAACTCCTTATGCCGCGCTGTCGGACATTCATTCATGAATTATGTCTTCATTTCCAGCGGGCCCGTTTTCGGGCCTCAGATAGTATCCTCTGCGTTTCGCAAGAAACAAACGCTGTTCATTCGCCGTGTAATGTATTTCGTAGCTCGCAAATCACCTTGTCTTGAGGAATGACTCATAAAACGTTGATCAAATTTAAACTTGTTTTATTCCCCGTTGAAGAAAAAAAATCCCATGTTTTATAACTGTTTTTAAATTTAAAGAAGTTTTGTCTTTATGCATGGCGTAAATAACGCTTAAATGATATAAATTTTTTTATGAGATGCATTTCGCAAGTAGGTGCAACCGGAGCTACAAAGTTACACTGTGCGTGACTTCGTATCCCGGCCCCCAAAAAGACGTAATATCGTCTGGGGCCTCAGAAATATATACGTATTAAAAGTCCTTTTCACCGAGCGCATAAAAAAGCTTTTGAACGAACATTTTATGCCATCCAAATAATGAGTCTACGCGAACGCGCCAGTGCGTATAAATAATCTAGTTTTATTATAGTGTAGAATTTACGCGACACCACACATCCGTATTTCATAAAATAGAAAAACGCAAATTGGAAATGAAATATTTAAATGAAATTTGAATTTCTAATTCAATTTTGCAAACAAGTTTATGTGTGTTATAAATAAAGATTAAGCAAGAGCGAAACACTGATTATAATAATGATTATAGTCGAGGATTAAGGTAAAACATATTCTGCACTTACACCTAATGAGTAAATAAATTTCGTCGAATTCAAAGATTATAGTATTTCCAGATGTTATCGAGGCTCGCGCATTTCAACTTTTGCTTATAAAACGTTACATGAGGGAATACATTGCTGACAAAGTTGCAACGGTTACAACCATTACATTTTGCTCAACCTCTTGAATAGAAGAGAATTTTCATGCAAAGATGTGAATATTTTTCTCACGAGAATCTTATCACCGTGAGAACAAAATACGTCTTCTAAACCAACTATTGCTATTCAATAATATATTTTAAAAGAACTGATCTGTTTAGATAAAACTAATGGAAATGTAACTGTCTAATCAGATTTATCACTTATCTACTTAAAATTTTCAGTGTTTTTTGTGAATTTTATTATAGTTACTGACAATTTTGTATCTTCTACGCGAAATCTACGTTGTTTAATTAAATCATATGCAATTACCGTGCTTTTTCCAAAAGTTTCGTGCGCTACAATACCTTCCAAATAATTCAACGTTATAATAAAATCATTTAACACACTGCCAAAGACACACTTGCTGGAAACCTGATTTTCGACATTTCAAACGAATGTCACCGGATAAAATTATCACGATCGCGGAAAGGTAGGAGAGGAGGGGGTGCACAGATATATCGCTAATTCGCGTAACGTATATCCAACGTCAAACAATGCTCGCAAACTACAACAACCCCAAAAACAATCAAAACATCGGCTCTCCATCTCGCGTGGCGCGCGGCGCTGGACCTCCCCGCGGGCGCGCGACCACAGAGCCTGTCCACCACAAAGCTCCTCTTAAAACCATTTACACTACAAGCGAATCAATTACAACGAGCTGCGCATCATCCCATACAGCCGCGGAGCGACCAGAATTTTGCGCATACACAATGATGATAATTCCCGCAATGCTCGTCGCCGCGCGATTTTCGCCGACCGAAAACTCGACCAAACAACAAGACTGAAAAACTCATCTTTCCGCACGTATAATATATTTATGATATAAATATATATAATGTACTGGCGTCGCGTCTTTGGAGGTACACGCGCGCGCACTTCGAGCGCGAAGTCGATCCGTCGCAAGTGTATCGCATGTCAGCGAGCCGGTTAAGTTGCGCGCACTCGTTCTCTTCTCCTCTTCCATTGTGTTATAAGTATTATGTACACACGTACACAGCTACACACACTCGTCCGGGTCAGCATTTAAAGGCACTCGCGAAGGGGAAAAAGTCCGGTCGCACCGTATATATATAAATAGTAAGTATACACGGAAAAGCACAGCGAGAACACTCATCATGCAGCATGCAACAGGCTTTCGCTGGGCTCCTCGTTCCCTCGTCGGATACACACGCGCGTGGGTTTCTGACATTTTCTTTATTATCGGGCTGTTAATAAAGAACGGATACTAACTTGCGGATTGAAGGGTCTTTGCATTCTGAGGGCCGCCTCGGAGAAGCCCCCGGCCTGCGAGAACACGACCAGGGGCGGCGGCAGCTGGTTCGGCACATACGCCGAGTTATCCATTTATCACCGGCTTGCGCAAAGACCACTCGTGCAGGTGTATTTTTTTAAAATTTATTTACTTCTACTACTACTAATACCGAGAACTATTATTTATTGATATTGTTATTATTGTTGAACGATAAGAGTGTAGCGATCGTCCCTCTCGCGCGACGGGAGGCGAGAGAGCGGCAGCGGCGGCGGCTGCCGACCGGTCTCGGGTTTGTTGTGGGTGCGAGCGCGCGCGGCCGACTGATATTCAAACGGTTCGCGGGCCGGCGGTGCTGCGGGCGGCGCGGCAGTGGCAGCAGCAGCCGAGCGGTGGTGGCGGCGGCGGCAGCGTACCTAACCTATTATGAAAGCGCGCGCCGTCCCTCCTCTCTCCCTCGGAGCGAATGCTCTGTATCTTGTACACACATACACACCCACGCGCGCTCGAGATGACAACAAGCGTGCGCAAGATCGTGTGCGTATAATGTATGTACACTTGCACAGAGAGGTAGAGAGAGAGAGAGAGAGAAAGAGAGAGGAGAAGAAAGCAACTCTAGCTGTCAACCACAGGGGCTGACAGCAGTGCTGACATCGTGCCGATGGCTTTTAAATTTTGATGAAAGAAACAAAAAATCGAGCATGCCACGAGATGACAACGATGAATGAACAGAACGAGACGAGGCGGCGGCAACGCGCGCGTGCGTCACCTAACCTCTTAGCTGCCGTTGCTGCAGTATTTGCGGCGCGAGGATGACGGCAGTTCATCCAAGAGAGAGAACTGCAGCTCTCTAGGAACATGCGAGTGCAGAGTGAAAGCTCGTGCACGTGCATGCTTGCATGCGATAATAAAAGAGGTAGAGAAAGAGTGAGGGTACTTACCCGCTCGCGGCGTACGGCGACGGCCCCACAGTATATACACACACGGCCGCTCGGTGGGTGGGGGGCGGCTATTACGCTACACTCCCCGCGAGTACGAGGGAGATGAAAGATCACGAGGAGACGATGGTGGAGGTGGAATATGTACAGTTTATCGTGCAGCGTGGTTATGCTGCCGTCGAGCGGCGAAGTAGAGGACGCCACCTACGGGCCCTCCTTGTTTAGTCCCGAGAATTTTGCTGCCTTGCAGCCAACAGTGAGTATAGGTACAGCCTTCCGAAGTCCTTATGTGCGAGAGAGAGAGAGAGAAAAAAAGTCAGTGGTGCGGTGTGTTTGTCCGATAAGATACGCACGCGCGAAGAAGCGTGATATTTTTTAAATTTCTCTATTAAGTACCGATTGACGGATGAGTAAAGAAAAGTTGGATTTATGTTTGTTAAAAATGGAGGATGAATCTAGATTGAATTGTTGGTCATTCACTTAAGAAATAAGAAAGTATATTTAATTATAATATATAGGAAGGGAAATTTTTTTCTTCTCTGTACGAGATTTGGATTCTTTTTTTATTAATAAAAACAATAAAATTGATGCTGCTGTTATATATATTTTTAATTATAGTCAATACATGCCAATACATAATAAAAATAAGAAATTTATAAGAATTATTAACCATATAATCACCTTCATCTGTCAAGAAGAACAACAAATGATTCATTGTGTAGACATAAATAAACTTAACAACTAAATACAAATGTACATAATAAAAAACATATTTACAATAAAAATATATAAAAATGAAATAAATTAAGCATACTCAATGAGGCTTAAAATAGAATCTACATTTTCTTTTTCTGAATCTCCGTGAGAAATAATTTGTATAGAATCATTTTCACATAAAAAAATTTGTTCAACAAATATTGTATTATTTGCATTAGATGAATCCTCTACAATATTAATAACTTGATCAGAAACAACTACATCTTCTTTTGATTTGCTGGATTTACTAGTTTTAGGTTTTCTTAATCTAGGTTTTCCACTATGTATTGTCATATGACGTCTAAGATCATACCTTCCAATAAATTTAGCACTACAAACATTGCATTCAAAAGGCTTTCCTTCACTGTGACTCCACATGTGGCGACGAAGTGCAGCACTGAATGTAAATGCTGACCCACATATTGTACAAACATAAGGCTTTTCTCCCGAGTGTAACAAACTATGGTCCCGTAAAGTAGCTTTTTGATTAAAACTCTTCCCACAAACTTCACATGTAAAGCTTCGTGGATTAGTATGAATTTTTCGATGGTTTAAAAGATTTCCTTGCTGCGAAAATGATTTATTGCAAGTGCTACATTTATATGGTTTTTCTCCAGTATGAACTCTCATATGAGTAACTAAAGTACGATTGTTTAAAAATCTTCTATTGCATACATTACAAGGAAATTTAGGCAAATGAAGGCCTTGCGGATCAAGATGAGAAATTAAATGGCGCTTATAATTTCCTTTATGATTAAATTGTCGAGGACATTGACTACATTTGAATGCCGGTCCTGAACTATGAGATGAAATATGAGATTCTAATTCACTTTTAACTTTAAATCTTTCTCCACACTTTGCACACCTATGTCGTGGAAAATCTGTATGACAGGCCATGTGCCGTTTGAGGTATCTTTTCATTACATAAGATTTATTGCAGAGGAAGCATTTATAAGGGCTTGGACCCTTATGTGTTTTAACATGTGTCCTTAATTGCTTAATACTGCCACAATCCATTTCACAGACAACACAGTAAAATGGGCCACTTTTTGGCACGTGTAAATCAACTATGTGACACAAGGCCTCTGCAAGTACTGGATAGTCTTGCAGACAAAGTGTACATTGGTATTGAACAATTTTACCATTTTCTTTGATTTCTTTAACTTTTGTTATTGTATCATTAAGGCTACCAACAATGTTATCCTGCGAGTTTGTATAACAATCGGAATCACTATCGTCATTCTCTAAATTAATATTATTTAATTCAGCATCTTCAGTTATGATCTGCACAGCAGCCTTAAGAATATTATTATATTCATCATTCTTATTCGGTGATTCTTTCGTTGATAAATTATCAGACTCTTGCATTGCATCAAAATTGCTTTGATTTTCAATGAGTTGCGCTTCATTGGCAACATTTATTGTATTATAATCACTTGTTTGAAATACGACGTGCATTTGTATTTCAGCATTAGCATCATCTGGATTTTCTTGTACGTTTAAAATTACTGTATCACAAACCTTTTGCAAGTCTTCTATAATATCAACATCTGTATCTGTAAATTTTTCTTGACTTGATTGGGATATTGTATCATTGGTTTTATCGTTACATACTACTTCCTTACAATTTATACTGTTTTGACACTCTTTTGTTAATGAATCTATACGTTCATTGTATTCAGTTTTCATTTGGTCATCTATTTGGTCTTCCTAGAAAAGATATAGTACATATATGTTTATAAAAGCGTACAATTTACATAAAAAATATAATTTTATCTTTATATTTACTTGTTTATCAAACATATATCTCAGTTTTTTATCCGAGTCTTGCACTAGGCTCTTAAATTCAAAGAATGCAGTAGTTTTATCAATACATTTGGCACATAGTTTGGTTGGTAGTCCATCACTCTTACTAATCTAAAATTTTGACAACAAAAATTTATTAAATATTGTGTACTTCAATCAAGAGAACAGAACTTTTACGAGGCCAATAAAAATTCTAACCTCTATAGATGTCAATTCCGCGAGCTTGTTTGATAAGTCATTTTCATTTGTTTCACAACCATCGTCGTACAGAGGAAACAAGTCACCTTCCGCTTCCATACATGCTCGGCACATGTCAGCCCAACTTATTTCCCAATTCATCGTTGCGGTAATTTAGAAATAACTATACTTTTTTTATTACGACATTAAACGAAAGAAGCGTTATTGAACTTGTGATGATTATTGTGATGAAGATTTATGAAGAAAACGGATTTCTTACCTGTTAGGTACTAGAAAAGTTTATCTAAAAAGCCGGGTGGAATTCACTACTTTAATACTTGTTTTGTTATAAAGACGTCATTTTGCAAACTGTTGCTCCTGCTTGTTGCTGATCCTGAGCACGTTGTATACAGACTCACAGACTATATATATATACACATATGACAATCAGTGTCTGAATCGATGTTTGTAGATCAAAAGGAAGTTGCTTTGACTAACGGAAGAAATCATTAATATCGACGGTCCGTAATGCTGTTTCTATAGAAATCTACTTTACCGAGTAGTACAGGAATAGCGTACTCTAGTGATAACATAATATTGAAATAAACATGGTCGATGTCGAGCACCACCTTACCGGTAAATATACATATATAATATATTATTTTGTTCAATAATATTTTATAATTGATCACGGTAATAACAGCTTGTTGAATATCAAAGTTGCATTTTAATAACTTAATGGATATAATGCAATTAGTTAAAAAATGAAGTTGCATGAAATGCAGGCTTTGTCGTGATTAATTAATAACAGACGTTCCTGTCACAAAAATGACGTTAAATGTAAAATTTTTTTTCAACTTCTTTTTCTCATATTACAATATGAGTGA
>UXGD01006291.1:0-12752 GCA_900474315.1 Torymus auratus
CTATGCAGGTCTATTAGAATTTAGGAAGAACTATGAAAAAACTATGCAAGCTTCCCAATTTCGAGAGTTTTTTATACCTTTTTCATAGACTTTTATAGATTCTCATAGACTTTCATAGAATTTCATAGATTTTCTTGATCTTTTATAGATTTTCATAGTTTTTTTTATAGAACATATTTCTGCCAGGGTAATCCTCCTTAATAATTTTCGATGTAAGATTAAATAATATTTACGAAAAGAATGAAATGGCCCTGCGTATACGGACATGCGTAATCAAACGAAAAGAAGTTCTTAAGACCTTGACAGCCAAATTTTGAGCGAGTTTGACAGATTTAATAGCTCAGTGGATAATAAATAAACATTATTTAGTGTATTTTGTTAGTAATGTGTGTAGGATAAAGAGAAGGCAGTAATTTGTTGATCCTTTTATAATAGAGGTGGGCATCGTCAGTAGATTTTTTTTTCATCAACAGGTTACTGAAAATATATACAAAAGTTTGAGTAGAGCATGAAGTTATTAGTAACATGAGAATCATTTTCTTAAACGTAAATTTTATCGTCCAACATATTAATTTAAAAGTCTTATTTATAGAAGAAAATCATACACACACGGAGAAAATAATTATATATACACCTATCACCAACATTCTCCAAATACCTTATATAATAATATAGAAACCAAACTCTCCCCATCCCTACTTCACACCGATACTACTAAACTATACTGTCAAACTTAATACCCTATTACCACCTCGATCTTCCCGCTATTCAGGTCATTAACAAAAAATACAAGTACACGCCTACCTTCATTACACAGCCGAGTCGTTACGAGTATCAATTTTCACACAGACAAGGTGCGAAATTGCAAAAGTCACGAATTCCTACTTGATGAATGAACGCGTGCGTGAGAGCGAGTGTGAATATAATACGTGCCGTAGGTTAGAGTGTCATTCATTATCCCGGCGGTAGTAGACGAATGGTGAAAATAAGCTGCATATACAGGTGTGTATAATGGATTGGGCGGGTAAAAGGTTCGCGGTCAGCTTGATAGCTCAATTTCGGGTACCGTGATTATTCAGAATTTTAAGGAGCGATTAGAGGTAGAAGTGATAATTGAGAATGACGTTATATTACGTGAAAATAATGTTTGTTCGCGGTTTGAAAAATTGTTTTGAATAATCGTACAACATAAGTATTATAAATAATGAATATTTACATTGTAAAAATTCAATGGCTTTCTAGACCTTTAAAACATTAGAAAATCATAATGATAATAATCTTCAACTTCGACAAAGCATTCCCTCATATACCCGTAGAAGCTTTAACACTTTTCTCAACGGCTCTTCTGTTAAACTTCGCGAAATCAATCGTCAATAGCCACATTCAGAACCCACCCAACCTTTCAAAGTGAAAAGCACTCGACAACGTATTTTTAACTCGAAATCTTCCATATATATATCTCTGTCTCGTCTTCAAGGCGATTTCTTCACCTCTCGTATACGCTTGTTGTATATACTATATACCTATACACGTGGCGCAAAATTCCGAGCACTTGTTACTGCTAAAAGCCTGTACAGCAGCGGCCCCGTGGCGCGTTTATAGGTGAGGCGGTCGCCGCTGCAACGCATTTATATTTATATACATCGCTATCGCACTTTCGTCCGTTCACCGCGATTCTCGGTTTTCTCCTTCCTCGCGATCTCTCTCTCTCTCTCTCTGTGCATGTGCACGGTGCACTTTTCTTTGAATTTACGGGGCGGTTTCACTTGAGCTGTTTTCGTTTTTCGCGCTCGATCTAAACTTTGCATTAGTAGTCTTTGAAAAATCATCTCTCTGATAAGATAGGCAAAGTGTAAGTTATACAGTATCCAACTTCAGTTATACTTAGTTTAATTGCTGTGAATACCCGCAGCGATATATCTCTACCTCTGAGCGAGAAGAAACAAAAAGGTATATATATATATGCGCAATCTTGGCGAAAAACTCGACAAACAAGCTACTACTATACTCTGCCCATGTATATTCCTGTAGGCAATAAATTTTCTTTCGTTTATCCTTATTTTTCAAGTCCAAACAAAGAGGCGATGTTTTTTCTCTCTCCGCTCTGTCAAAAGCGCGCATTCCTTCGTTCCTAATCTCCGACTACTCATCTCTCTCTCACTCACTTACAACCTGCATGCTCGCATGAAACTTGCAACTCGGTATATACACACACACGCATGCTATATACACGCCGGTATGCCGAATTGTTGCGCCATATACTCGGTCCAGTCGGCGCGCACGCGAGAGAAGCCAATTGCTCAACGCGAGTTTGCAGGCGAACGCGAATATGTGCGAGTATGTATGTATGAGTGGAAATGACGGGGTAGAAGTTCGATTTTTAGTCAATTTGGGCGACTTGTTGAGTTGCCGGTCGTAAAGTTTGACGGTGCGAGAGAAAATTTTCGGGTAGCGAGGGTATATATTGTTCCGATGTTGTTGAGCAATGCCGTGTAGAGTGGGTTGTTGTTAGGGATGTATTTTTTTTAACAGTTTATTAGAGTGTGTATAGTTGGTCGGTGCAGAGAACGGTGGAACGAAAGGAATAAACGGTTTTGCGAGCTATACATAATTCGTCTTGTTAAAGATTCAAAGAATTCAGGTGGAGAACTGTATGTAAGGCGTTCGACGTTGACTATAAGAATAAGTATATATGGTGATCGTGTCGCTTAAAGATTAGATTATGCAGATTCTTTACAAAATTGAATTAAAAGTCGCGTGTAAGACGAGAAAATAACTGGAATAACCCGCGGATTCTCTGGAAAATCGATAAATACATTATTATTTACTCTGCATACCTCAATCGTATCCCCATAAACGCGATAAATGAATTCTCCTATATACGCGATTATACTCTGATCCGATCACAATAAGCCACACACACACAACTGCTCGCGTATTGCAGCTCACGTGCGTATATGCACCTTCTATATATCGAATAACACTCGCGCCGAAATTGCGCAAGGCCGCAAGTACTAGCCGTGGCTGCGACCGGACGGATAATTCGAGCCGCCGCCGCCGCCACGCTACAGCAGCGAAAAGTGAACGGCGGCGCTATTTTTCAATCGGCGCGCCCGATTTTCCGCGCAACCGAGCTCGCGCATTATATTGCCCAACGCCGAATTTCCTCGATATATAGGTAAGCGAGCATTGTGGGGTAGCGCTGTGGCAGATTGATGCTAGAGTGTGTTACAAAGTTTCCACCGGTGTATATATAACATGTGAAATGAATTTTCATCAGGCGAAGGTCGCCGCGATTGGGCAATATGTAAACGCGTGTATGGGGTATATTTTCTTTTTCTCCTCGAGAGTTTGCGGAAATGAAGTTTTGTAATCGATTGAGTGTATAATATGGGTTTGTGAGTCATTGAACGTAGTTCTTTATTTTTTGGCTCGCGAAACGGGCGATGGATTGTGATGTTTCAGTGTGGAGTTCCAGAACAGTCCGAAGGTATTAGACGGACTAATGGGGAATGATGATGACCGGATGACGCGGTTTGATTGACTTGACGGTATAATAATTACACACAGCGCTTTGTTAATTGTTACCTTTCCGCGCGCCTCTCCCACCGTATTAATCAACGGAGGTTCATAAAGTATCGTGTATATATTTATTATTTCGCTCGTGTATACCTATATGTATATTTTGATCGAACCGAATAAGAAAACAAGTTCTCGATATAAATACATAGTATGTATAATGAAATATGAGTTCGCGGAGGAGAAACTCTGCCCGTGCGACTGAAAAAAGCTACTGTCTTCTCATCGTGTGATGCATGTTTAAACTAACCGGGCGACGCGACGAAGTGAAAATTTTACGAGGGAATTTGCGAAAAATTTTCTATATCCTCTGAGAGCCGGGCATTATCGAAGTATCTAGGTTAGCGAGTGTAGGCTATGAGCGAGATGCTTGCCCGTTTCTTTGAATGAAATTACAGGAGATTTCAATGACGCCGCACATTCTCGCAGACTCTTGCGGTAGGAAGTAGAGTGCTGAAAAGAGATTTTCTCCGAGAGTTTCACGCGTGCACATTTGTACATATGCGTGATGTGCGTCGATGATTGATTCCAATTAAAAGGATTGCAAGTCGAAGTGTTGTGCGTTTTGCGGAGTAAATACTACTTGGAAAAATTTGAGGTGCAGGGTCGATTGTGATGGGATTGAATGGTAATGTTGAAAGTTTGGATTTTCTTTATGTTTATGTGTGGGTAAAATTTTTATGCTCATTCAGGCGTTTATTAATTTGCATGAATATACTTTTTACCGATGACTTGTATTCTGTTTAAACTGAATGACCTGCGATCGTTTGGGATAACATTTAAAAAAACTGAAACTTTGAAGAACATTAGACCCCGCTTTGATAGTGCTATAATGTCAGGTTTTCCAGCACCACCATGAAATTATTATTATACGAGCCGATAAAACTTCCATGTCCGTTGTAGGTAGGCTTTTGAGAGCGCGCTGAAAATTTAAATGAGCTTTAAATGACAGAGGGAGCGTGCGAAAATTGCGGCAATACCGGCTTTACATCCGATCCTATATGTAACTTTCAACAGCGATTATACTTTCTTACTATGGGCACGGGCGATATCGTTTCTTCTTACAATTGAAGCTCGGACAAAAGTCCGAGAGGAGCGGCATTTGTGAATTACAATTGATTGACAAGGATAAATAAAAAATGTTGGTTGGTTTTAGGTATTTAAAAAACGTAATTTGATTTCGTTCTGTATTATACGTAAAAATTGCCGGTAATTGGTACATAGAAAGAAATTTTTTTTTATACATCGGAGATGATTCACAGTTTTTTTTATCCTATCAGAAATATATATTGGTAATTATAATTTGGAAACGAAAATGTATTCAAAATTGATTGATAACCAAGAAAATTTTTTGCCGATCTTTCAATGCCAATTTTTTCGCATACGAATCGCAGAAGAAAAATTAATTCCCGAAAATTAATATCGATTTTTTGCCAATTACATTAACCTCGAATCTCCTCTGACGTGGGCGTCGCGATGTCGATGAACCGAGCAAAAACATTCAAACTTGCCATATCCAAAATACCACACACACAAAAGCAAAAAACTAGATTCAAAAGGCTATAGTCATTATAACGTCGCCGCGCGTGCGCGCAATTTCGTCTTATCTCCGATCTTCAACGGCGCTCAAGCATCCGTGTAAGTAACGCGTTTCGTTATTGTTTTCTTTTTTTTTCTCTCTCTTCCAGCACCCGAACTTCTTCCAATGACATAATCGCGATTATAGAATGTGAAATAACCGTTTGATAAACCCGAAAAGAAGAAGATAATATGATTTATGGCTATCGGAACTGTATTTTATGGCGATGAGGAATTTGTTTTCCTGATGGCAATTATAAGAGAATTACGCTTCGAAATATATTTTCCGTAATTATTCTTGCTAATCGTCCATTCAGCGCGAGTGTAATATTACACTGTGCCGCGCGGAATGTATCTGGACCTTTTTGCGAGGCGCGGTTGTAATTGATAGATTGCATCATTAATCTTTTATACGAGTGTGCTCGCAAATCGTGTCGACGTACGACTTCTTTGGTATTGAATAATATGGGATTTCCATTGAAATTGAACGTTGTTGATTGGGGATATTACATTGTTTAATTTATCAAATACCCCGCAATCAAATATAGTTATTTCAAATACTTAGTTTAACACTTAAATCTTCTTCTTCTTTATTTTATTTGGCTTTGCGTATTACCACTTTAATATTACCACGATCTAATGCTAAATATACTGAACGTTATAAAATTTTTCCACAACAAAACAATAATTTCTTGTTAAATAAAATACTTTCAAACCGAAATTTTACCACAAACATCATAACAGACGTTTACTCCGTTCCAAAAGAACCCGTAACTCTAAAAATACCCTAAACTAGATTATACGCATATACAACAATAACGTGTTATTCGTTTCTCCTACGCTCTGCATAACCCCATCACATCTACATAACGACCTCAGAGCAAGTATTATGTATACCCAGGCGGCAACGTCAATCAACAAACAAGATATTATCTCCTTGGACAAAGGCACATTCCCGCGTAGACGGATCAACTTACCAGCTGCACGGTGGTGAGATGCTTCTTCCACCAGAGGTACTTCTGGTACTCGGGGCCGGCGGCGGCGAGCATGTAGTAAAAGTACATGACCACGTGGACGGCGTTGTTGATGAGGTTGCCGAGGGTGCCGTGGCCCCCGGCGATGAACTTGACGCAGATCCAGGTCTCCAGGGGCGTCAGCGAGTGGTGGTATAGGTGGAGGAAGGTCACCTGGCTGTCCTTTTTGCGCAGCACGAAGAATATCTGTGAAGAGGAAGAGAGTTGATGTGGTTAGCTTGGAGTTTGTGAATATCGAAACTTTATTAGCTATATTTGTAAGTATATGTTATGGAGGAAGTGTATTGAGAAAAGGATTTGGTTACTGTTAACATGGCATTGCGTATGTTTAGATATGTTCAAATATACGCGTTGTAATATAGTTAACTTACAATATGTTACTGGTAAACATTGATATTGTAATAGTTACTATATTGCAGTTCCAATCAAATAGATAAATATATTAACGATTAAAATATTCTCTTCTCACAATCAGCGTGGGTTTTGTAAAAATTATTTGGGGAGCTTTAAAGTATGACAAGAACAAGATAAATTGCTCCGCAGTTTGTCCAAAGGCTTATAAACTATTAGTTGGTAGGAAAAAATAATTATTGTTTTGTGATGTACAGTAATTTTTCATGTCACAAAGTTGAAAATGTTAGTTAATAAATCAGTAATTCCTTAACATATCTACAGAAAACATCGTAATTCAAGTAAAACACAATATGCGGTCGTCACCGTCATACAATCATCAACAAGAATTAAGACAGTCCATCACATATTTTCTCATTTATCATAAACTACAAATGCTTCGCCCCTAATAATCATCGACAGTAGTTTTATTAGCTTTCATCCAACGAGAAGCCACTATATGCCAGCATAATGACAATAACCAGCGCGTACCTCTACCCTTACAACTCACATGCGCGAAACCTTGAGGAGAACACCAACCGCGACAATAAGCGATCCCATACGAATTTCCCCATCTGTCGTAAACCCGCAAGGCTAGCTACTTCGCACCTCCACCGATATAAAATCACGCGCGCTAGCTATAAGTCAAAAGGTCGTCGAATTTCTCAACGCGACGACGTTTCATCGATAATGAAAAATCTCCCTGCATACACGCGTGTGGAAACTGCGCGAGCGCGCAAATTACACACGTACGTCGTCCGCGCGCACAATGTGGCGGCGGGAATTTTCGAAATAGGATTCTCTCTCTCTCCCGACACTCCAAATGTTGTAATAATTAAATATTACCAGAAGGACGTGTGTATGTGAGAAGAGATTAGCGATTGGCAAAGCCGCGCGGCAACGGCGACATACGCGTCGCGTCCTTTCTCTATAATATTATCGTCCCGTCATTGAGGTCGAGTGCGCGCACATATAGCGAGAGTCGGCGATTACCGGCGTTTTATTAGGTCGCCGACGCGACGCGGCGCGGCTCGTTTTTTCGCATGGATGTGGAGAGAGAGAGAGAGATCAGTAATGAGCGCCTCTAAGGAGATTTTCAGCTTTTTTTGAGCAGTGGATTGTTTGCTGAAAGTTTCTATTGTGATTATAATATTGTTGGAATATATATGTTTGCTTCATCTCGTTTCGCCTCTGAATTTTTATATAAACACAATGTGTATGTATATAGATGCAGAAATGTGATAAAACGTTATCGAAGATGTATATTATGCTAAATGTTTCGACTTCGGCTTTTTCTTGCGTTTTCCTCAACTTGATATTCGTTATTACCATGTTAATGAGATTACGGTCTTGTGAAACAAGATTGAATGGCAAAATAAATCGGTATACAGGCTTATTCCTAACTTATGTGGGAATAAATTTTTTATCGTGGAAATAAGTTACTTCGATTACCGTAAATCTTTATTTTATAATTAAAAAATTTCTATGCGTTAATTACGTTACTGCAAGTAACAGTCGTTCACGCGGATCTCTGAAAAATTGTTACTTCCAATTATCATAAATTACAAACGCACACTTTTTTGAACGACCCACAAACTAACGACATTCCAATCGATCCGATAACATTAATTTAACATCATTGTAACAATATTATTAAAACATCAATCGCGTACCGTCGCCAACTTCACACACCTTTCCTCGCGTAGTGCAAAACGCGCGCACGCAGCACGCACTGCACGCGAATCGATTGCTCAAGACGCGGGATCGTCTGTCGCAAGAATCGCGCAGCAGCAGCAGCCGCGTGCAATTTCGATTGTGCCCGATAAGGGAGGCTCTCTCTTTCACTTTTTTTTTATAGATATCGCCGCGGTTAATTAATTTATGCCCATTTTGAAATTGGTCGGTTTCACCCGTGCTAAATGGATGGATGGTTCGCGGTCTCTGGCCGTTTGGTAATAATCGGTGTGTGGTGGGCTAATGTCTAATGGTAGTCGGTTTGGTGGTAATTGATACATGTTTGGAAATTAAGGCGAATGGCGAGTTTTTAAAAGGGTTAATTGCATGCTGGGTAATGGTGTTAATTTGGGATCAGATCGCAGGTTTGTTTTTACTTGGTTTTCGATTAAGAATAATTTTTTAGAGAGAGGGAGAGAGGTTTTCATCCAATGCGGTTGAACAACAATGGAATATAGTTTTGCGGAAGCATGAAACTTTGTTATTTGAAGGATTCGTCATATTCCCCATGTACCTTCATCACAGCATATTAATCTCGATTTAAAAAATGCGGACGTCGTTGGACGCTTAATATTTTTTAAAAACTAGTTTGTTTGACTTCCTCATGCGAGTCAATAAAACATATGTATTATATTCCGAATAATCAAAACTGTCAAAGCATGACGTTGATTTTAAAAAGAGAACGCGGAAGCTCTCTCTAAATTTGAATCTGCGAGATTCACTGAAAATCAGTTCATTTTTAATTTTCACTGTATATTTAAGTTTATTTGGTATACTTATAACTGATTTTCAGTGAATTTCATTGATTCAAATTTGATAGAGTGTATAAAATAATTATATGTTAATATATTTATCAAATGCAAAAAGCTACAATTTATTGATATCGTAAATGTCACTTGAGAACGTATAAGTTTCAATCGTCTATTGAAAATCTGCTTAAATATACTGCAAAAACTTAATCCACAGCTATTAATCAGAGTTAAAAGAATCAATTAATAATTTATCGGTGACATAACTATCCTCGTAAGTAGATGACAAATTGTTTTTATTGATGTGCTAGAGTGCCTCTGTGCAGAAAAAAGTGTTAAGATCAGTCTATCATTCTGTAAATTATTCTTAGATACTAGTTATACACACAATTTTTTTTTTTATAATAGAGTAAAACTATTTCATTTATTATAGGCGCGAGTAGAATTTAATGTATTTTAATTGAAATAAAGTGTTATAAAGCTATCAGCATAAACATGAATAATTTATCAAAGTAATGCATGACTGTAAAAAAGTGACTGCAATATGAGCTATTATCAAATTTATTTCACCTTTACATGAAAGAGCAAAAATTGCAGAAATATGTAGCGCCGGCTTTGAGAGTATTTTCATGCCTTTTCGACGCTCAACTTCAAACCCTTGTAACTTTTGAAGGAATCAACATTTTTTAATTTAAAAAAAAAGGAATTAAAGCTCTTTCTTTGAAAAAGAATACCAATTAAATAAAATGATACCATTAAATTTAGCGTGCACATATTTTTTTTCTTATCTAGTAAAGCTCAAAACACAAGAAAAACCTTGTCCCATAAGTGTTCCTTAAAAAAACCTTTTTAATTTTCTTTGAGACGTAAAAGGGAAATAAATTTGAGAATAGCTCATATATGTAACGAGGAAAAATATAACTTTAATAGTCACGAAAAGAAATGTCGTATTCTTCAAACTGGATTCGCAGTACTTCCACAATATATAATTCTCTTTATAAATTATTTTTTTACTTTCAGCAATGAAAAGGTTGATGAGCAACTTCTAGAATTTATTAGATAGTTTTGCGCCAATAATCTAGTAAGAGTAAAGATTTCATTTAAAGCATTATTTAATACCGTTATTTTTAAAATCATTTCCACTCAAAATATACCTAAGTTATTCTTGACTGATTCTTTGACTTTCGGTGCGTTTGTGTTTTTGATATTCTGTATATAAGTACTTCCCCAAAAAATTGCGTTTAGTTTCTTTAATATGGAATCCAATAATGTATTAAATACTGGGGTCAGAAAATTTTTTCAGTGCAAAGTCGGGCTATGGTACAGAATAGTGAATATACACTAAATGTTCAGTGTACCTATATATGTGCGATTCGCCTGAAAATGCTCATCAATTCGGTCATAAAAACGACGAAAAAAAAATTTGTGTCACACCTCTGCAGTAAGTTTTTTTCAAAACAAATATCACTTGAAACCCTCAAATATCTTTGGGCGTGACGTTCCGATTTTTTTGGATAACGAACTCGGTTTGAAGATACAAAAAAGCCATCTCTCTGCTAAATTTCAAGACGATTGTTTTTTACTCCAGTCATCGTATGAGAACAAAACACACTTTTTTCTAAAATATTTTTTCTCAAAAATAAATGAAAATAATAAAGAATAACTAGCCTGCGACGTACTCACTCAATACTCTCAATTGTAGCATATTTTTTCATACTTTATTATTTAATTTGAATCGTATGCTACACTATTTTCTGAAGAATAAAACATATGGGTATAAAATACATCTAGATTTATTTTTATCTTTTATTTTCGTTCTCTTCGGTTGAACGTGGTAATGCAGAATATCAGAAATATTATTGCAAAATTGATAAGAGGAATATGCAGATAAGTGACCCCATACTCTTGCAAAAAGTACAATACCGTAACCAGTTGTTATTTAAGTTTTTATGAATATCTGATAATGATTATCTAGCTTTGTTTTCTGTGTTCAATGTATCAACAATATGAAAATTTATGTTCTCGGTGTAGTGTCTCGTGCATCGCTCGAGTCGCGCGGCGTTATATATACAATCTCCTGTCGGTATCGGCAGTCGCCGGGTGTTGCTTTTGCATTTTTTTCACTTCACGTTTCTTGAACGAAGGAAATTGGCGGGACAGACGTGCTCGTCAGTCGGGAACGAACCGCCGCGAGATCATCTCTCTCCTTCGAGCGTTATTTCAATAAAAGCACCTACGTAACAATAGTACGGTCAACGGAATAAACAACAGTGGAAATAACGTTTTTGCGTAAGTTTTCAAAATTACCAACTTAGAGGTAATAAGGTAGGAAGATAACTTTCCCTTTTAAGAATTTGATACCTATATGTTATTTTTCATAAAAAATTAGTGACAATTTTGCTACCAAGTGACATAAATCTAAGATTTCTAGTTTTTAAGTAAAATATACACTCTTTTATATAAATTAACTTCGTATTAAAATTACTGCTTTCTTGGGGCTCATACAAGGGAAATTTATGGAAAAGATCGATCAATATTCAAGTGGAAAGAACTAAATAATATGGTAATAGACCTATTTGGTCATTTTACAATCTACTTTGATAAATATTTAACTGAACTAGCCGATTTATCGTATCGATATGTGTGGTCCTCTGCGGTCAATCTTTTGCAGATGGAAACGATTATAAACAAACTAATAACGTAAAGTAAGCTGTATTTTTTTTTTTTTTTTTTTTTTTTTTTATAAAATTGACCTAAATTAGAACTCAATTGAAAGTTTAATTTAAAATTAGTCGGTACGGTTTTTTTTCTTTTTTTTTTATATACAAAAAGATATAAATTAAAAAATTTATTTTACATTTACATCTCGAAGAAGCTTGTTAGAGTAAACATTTTTTTTGGAGGAAACACGATAGAACTGATTTATACAACATTTGGAATCAAAATACGCTATTTTTAGAAAATGATCATGGGCACATGTGCAGGATAAAATTACTAACGATTCATAAATAAAAATTGATGTTGTTCATTAAAATTAATTTATAGTTCTTTTAAAGTCTCAAATTCTAATTTCGGTTTTTATGTGTTAAGAAACCGCATGAAACGTTCGTGGAATTTTCTACCTGCTAGTCCAACGAGTGTGCAGAATCTTTCAAGGTTCAAACCGACTCTAAGATCCTTGATAATAACTATTAGCAATTAACTAATAATGTAACCGGTGTATAACAGTTTTGTTTATCTGTATAATTGGCCATTTACCATCGTTTTATAATCTTCTCTTAACAATTGCTATCTTGATAATTATTATGTTATACTTTTATTCTGTAAAGGGTTCTCTGCACGTATAATGAACAAATAAATAAATAAATAGATAATTATTGATGCAATCGTGATTTTTCGTAAAAATGTTTTATCTCAAAAATAAAAAAAATTATGAAATAATCTTTTTTTATATAGCCGATGCATAATTTTTTTAATTGTTAAGTAATGATCTTAATTTTTTCCGCAGAAGAAAATAATTTTGAAGTAAATTGATTTTCTTTCGTACACGATTGACACAGACCAAGTATACCTCCAGACTTTGACCAGATATACCTGTGTAGTAACAGTCTTTAAGGATGTACTGGCTATAAGGTCCCTGCCAAATATTTGTGAATTCGATAAACTGCAATAATTAATTGTATGCGAT
>UXGD01006292.1:0-12750 GCA_900474315.1 Torymus auratus
CTCGGATTTAAATAAAATCAATTTCCAATAAAGTTATTGCGAATTTTTAGAATTCATCAGTACATTTTTGTAACTAAAATGAAAGTTGGAAATTGATATTATTTAATTTTAAGAAAAGCAGAGGGGAGCCTGCGTTTTCTACTTTTATTATGAATATGTGATATTGCTATAGAGGATCTATTTAGACTGAATCATTTATATTTTGTGTTCCTTAATCATACCCCAAAGTTTGAACAAATCCGTGACCCGCAGGTAGTACGCTCTGCTAGTAGGTATTTATCGAATATAACATTTATATTTTTTTTACCATTTTAAACGCCTGACAGTCTCCTATTAAGACTTTTTTGCGCACTTTCTGGCATAATCAATCCTTTTGTGTTTTGTATGTCACTTTGAAGTAACTAATTTTATGATGAACATTTTCTTTTACTCATGCGTGTACAAAAAAAGTGACCAACACGTGCAAAAGGATGTTTTGCCCTAGTGTAAGCAATCTTTATAGAACATGCAGAATATCGTTTGTGGGAATGAATTTACGATTTAAAGGACACATGTTAGTAAAGAAAGTTTTTTTTTGCACGTAACGTGATTTGGGATTCATAATGATTTCAATGATTTCACATGTATGAATCCGATTTTCACTGCGAGTGGAAATCAAAATTTTTCTCGCACGAATATTTCAGATATTAATTCATTTTGACATATTAAGAAAAAATATGAGGTATAATTAGTTGATTAATTAATTAAAGCATACTTTATTATCAACATTACTTAAATACTTACCCCGTAATCGATCACCACCCACCTCGTGCCATTGAAAATCGCGACCCATAATAATTTTTCACAACGCCAACCCGCGCGCGCCCGTCGCGCGTATATTAATCATTCGCCAAATGGAAATCCCTCTATACAACCCCCACAGCTCGTATCTTCTCCCTCCTAATTGAAAGTTCATGTAACGCGAGCAGCAGCGCGCTAACGTATACCAATCACTTCGAAAATCGAACGGGGGTGAGAGCATGAGAAAAAGTTTAAAAATAAATTCGCGCGCTCGCCGGGAGAGAATAAGAAGAAGCGCGCACGATGGAATGGAAAGATAAAGATGATAAAGGGCGAGCGGAGGAGTCGTAACTTCGGCTAAAAAGCCACCACCACCGCGGCAAGGCAGCCCCGTCAATTTTTATTCCCGTCGTATTGTACGTCCGAATGTGATACGCAATAATTTCGCCAAGTTTTTCGAGATAGGAAGTGCTTTTAGGAGGGGAGGATGGAGAGGTGGATGTAGTTTTGCAAAAGGAGAGCGTAGCAATTTATAAAGTGTATCAGTGTGAAGTAAAGGGGGAGAAGAGAGCCGAAGAATGTAATGTGATTACCAAAGTTCGGGATGGGTAGAGAGAGAGAATACTGCTTTAAAAGATGAAATTTTGTTAAGATTATTATATACAGTTTAGAGGGGTTTTTAGCAAATAACATCACTATGTTTTTTCTTTTGAAAAATCGATAAGGTTCTTTTCATGAGGCTAAGGTGCAAACAATAATACGAGGCCAAATAATGTCATTAAAAGCGAATATAAGTCAATTGCAATGTATTAACAGATGAGTTCATTGACTCCGGTCAGAGCTGCAAGCGTTCTCACGACGAATCTTCTCCTTACCATTGAGAAAATAAAATAAATATCTTATCAAATTACCACTCTAAACTTATCTCCGTATTACAAGCCTTCCTAACAACAATCCCACGCATATCTCACAACCCCAAAAACCACTACTTTCCCTCGCCCAGCTCCAATACAACACGCGAAAGCGTTAAAAAAAAGTACGTACCCGAGTGCACGCAGCTCGCTAGCTCCGTATCGATTGCTCGCTGCACTGACCGAGGCTGCAGCTCTCTCTCGAGCGATTTGTCAATTCGGCCGCGTCGATGCTTTGGCCGCTCGCCAGCGCTCTGTCTCTCTGTCTGTCTCCCTCCCGTAGGTACATGCGCGTTGTCTCGCGGAAGGTATACGTACACACCGCTGTGAACCGTGCGTTATACAGATTTTATTAAAAGTCCAAAGAAATCGTCGTTCAAACTCTGACTTTGCGAGACTACCGGTGTGCTTTAATTAAAGCCCTCGAGTGGTTGAATTTGCCTACACCGTGGACAGAGTTTGTCCATAATAACATGTTACACTATGTAAAGCTCGAGAAATTCATATCTCACGAGGTGCGCTTATTACACGTTAGGTATATAATATAAGCGCAACTCGCACTGAGTGTAACGAATTTTACCGCGTTGGTATATGCAACGGTCGCGAAAACATCGTTAAATATGTAGTTCGCCGCGTCGACTGCTCTCTGTAAATACACACAGAGGAGGATGTCAAAGCGATGGACAATTGCAGAGGACTTGATCTCGAAGGCTGCTACGTAGGTAGTCTACAGCATTTACCTTTGTGAGCTTCTACTACACCTCTCGGTACGTCACAGCAACCGGGTTTATATAATTAACGGAAGTAATGAATTTAATTATTAAATTAATTATACGCGGAATACATTGAGAGCTGCACTGAGATATAAAACGACGAACCGCGTGATAATCGTGTATAATATATAATACCGTCGTTGTTCCGCGCCATTTATTTTTCCAGCTGTGTAATATATTTTTCAAACGATTTTCACCAACGTGTCGTCGCCAGGGATTTTCACGCTGAAATTGATTCCCGCGCACGAAAATCGCCGCGGCGCATTACAGCTACATTCAGCCCCGGCGATACGCGCGCGAGCATCCGGGACCATTACTGCTTTGCATACACGGGACGCATCGAAATCAGAATCTCGTGTACCCATGAGGCTTGCCAAGTGTGCTACGCGATTTTTCATTCGAAATGTCATCCACTCCAGCCCTATTATTTATTTTCTTTTCACACTGGAACCATATCAAAGGCGCGTTCTGTAACTCATCTCTAATTCGCTTTCTAATCGCCCTCTCTTAAGAGAGAGATACGCCGTACGACCTCGGGCTTATCAATCTTCAATTCAAACTTACCCTAGCAGTGTCCACTCGGTCCTCCTCCTCCTCCTCTCGCGCTCGATTTGGTTTGCTAATTCGCTCTACACTCTCTCGCGGTGACTTGTGTCTTTGCCCCGGTTTAGCCTTGTAGAGAGGCCCCGAACAAGGGACGCCTCGAAGGCCGGCTAAAGGAGAGAGAGAGACGAGAGATAGCTCGAGTATGCAAGCACGACGGTAGGTATGCGTCTGACGGAGTGAGCGAGGAGAGTTGAGAGGACGTTTTGGGATTCGAGTGGAGGGCTTTTTTGGAGAATTTTGGGTGATTTGTGAGGTGAGCTGTTGTTTTGGAGGTTTCGAGGGGCGCTTTGAAGAGTGGAAAAAAGTGTCGCTTGATGGTGTTGATTAATATGAAGCAGTGGTAGATTTAACGGGATGGCGGGGTAAAGGTTTTCTCTTGTCTTTTTATGTTTAGAATTTTTATTAATTATATCGGTCGTAATTCGTCAACTTATTTCACATATGAAATAATGACTGGAAGAGCTTGTAGATGCATAATATTATCAAGTATTGATCAATAAAGAAGTTTGCAGATTATAATAAGTAACTAGAGTATAAATTTTTTAGAATTTATTCACAAGAAAACATTTACATTTTTGCAAAGTTACACGGTAAACTTACAATGTTGTACATGCTATACTAAGGCAAATAACATTGCCTGTGTATAGTTCTAATACATGAGATTATTTCAAAATAAAAATAAACAACGATACAATACTAATTTCAAAGTTCCACGACAATTCCATACCATCACCTTCTAAATTTTAGCAAAAAGCAACGAACAAACATTTTGTCAGACTAAACGCAGAGGTGGAAAAAAAACTCTCTCTGCGCACAAAAACGTGTGAAGCAAAAAGAAGCAAAGCGAAAAAGGAAGATGTAAAGATAGTCTATAAGAGAGAAGAGAGAGAGAGAGGGGGAGAGAAAGCGAGGAAAAGCGAGAAAGAGAGCGTCAGTTGGCGAACCTGCCAACTTCCCCTGTTCTGTCCTTCCTGCCATTGTCAAGAGAATCCATAAATTTAGCGCTGCAGAATGCCCCAGCGCGAGCGCGTGCTCACGAGTTGGCAATGCGCGGGTGGGGCGCCTCCCCGTTGTACCTTTATTTCGACTTATTTTTCTCATTCGAATCGACGTTATCTACGGCGCGTTGAGAGTCCCGAGATTTTCACTTTATTCGTTACGCTTTAGGAATATTTTTCTCCTCGTTAATTGCAAATAAATAATTGATAGGGCGCGCTGAGCGACTTTTTCGTGTACTTCGAAAATGAAAATTCATAATAACAATTTTTACTTTCTACGATTCTTTTGTAATGTTATTAGATTTCGTCGAAAATTCACAACCGTTTGATAATTTTAGCTAATCGTATACATGTAGCTTTCCTAACGAAAAACCCTCGAAAACTCAGTTTGTCATAAACAAAACTATAAGCAACAAAAATCTTGTTTCAGCATAAAAATTACACTATGCTAAAAAAAAGCGACAAGCCTCTAACAACCAACTACTCATCAAACGCCTAAAAAAAGCACTATCCACGGCAAAAGTCCCGAACCACGGCACTTTACCTCTACAAAAAGAGCATCCTGAAACAGCGAACGACCGCCGACAGCGGCATCCTAAAAATACCGCCGAGGCGTGCATGCGCGCGCGCGCGGAATCGATTCCCGCGAGCGTCATTAGCCGCGTCGAATTGAAACTGCCCTGTGTGTGTGTATATATATACGCAAGCGCGAGCGTTGCCCGATCGGACGATTCAATTTCGCGTGCGCGGACGTCATCGAGTTTGCCCCGGCCGCCGGTGAGCGAGAAAGATAAAGGGAGCTGTACGCGCGGCGTAACGATCGTATAGCGGAGAAAAAAAACGGTAGGCTGATCGACGTGCAGGAGGAAAGGTGAAGAGGCGGGAGAGGTGGTGGTTGAAAATGGATGATGGGCGTTGTTTAGAAGAATGTGAGTATTGTGTGGTTGTAGGAGATGTTGTAAGTATTGATAGTTCGGTTTTGTATTAGTATGTTTTTGGTATTGTCAAGAGTAGGTGTCTTTGTAAGTTAAGTATTTGCAAAGCTTCTCTCTAAATGTGTAATAAGTGAGAATTTATCTTTTCAAGTGAAAACTTTTGTAACTGATTAATAAGTTAAATTTTCACTTTTTCCATAAATTAAATTAACAACTTCACTTACGAATAAGTAAATTTTTGCTTCCTCCTAGAGGAAGCTTTTTTACTTTTTCCATAGCCCATATAACATTGAATACTGAAGCAATATTGCTTCAATGTTGCTTTGACGTTTTCGCCATTTTTCGCAATATTCTCTAAACATGTATGCAACCTTCAGGCAATATTGCTGCAAGCCCATGATTTCCGTTTCTCCATTGCAAATTTTTCATTTTAGCATTGTAACAATGTTGCTACAATGTTACGTGCAATATTGCTGCAAGGTTATACAATATTGGCAAAAGTTGATTTTTTCTTTTAATTAAAAAAATGTGACTTATATACTAATTAAAACGTCCCTTTGGACAGTACCATCCGGATGGTACTCCCAAAGTGAAGATCTTTCAACACGTAGGTGTCATTTTTCAATTTTTCTAAAAGCAACTTTTGAATCTTTTTTAACAAAAGTTTTTTTGATAAAAGATCGTGTGTATTTGTTCTATTCCTTCTTGCTCTTTTTTGTTCCTCTTTACCTGTACTTACGAACTGTAACTCAGAGCTGTGTGAAGGGCCTACAAGGGGTGCGACAGCAACATATTTTCATAGTAGCTAATGACGAAAATATAACAAGAAAAATACGTCAGATATTGTTATGGTGTTCGACTTACTATTTAAAATATATTTTGTTTTTAACATTGAATATCCTACATTATTGAAGAACTGTTTTGTTTTGTCGAAAGATACTATGGTGTTAATAATACACCACCTCTGGTATCGTGACATCTATGAATTTTGATTTATCGAAAATTAATCTTAGCGAATCGAGCGATTGTAAAAACTAATAAATAATTTATCGAAATATTCAATTCGAATATTATACCTGTAATAAATCACTCGAAAAATTATTATTTTTCAAAAAAATGTAATATTATTTCAGAAATTTGCTCACGTATTGTATAATATTGGTATTCCCCTGCAGTATCCTAAATATTCACTTTTTTATAGTAACGGCAGTTTTACTTTTCAGATAAAATAATGTTAACTTGTTAAATAAGTTAAAGAAAAGTTAAGACTTAGTTAGTAAGTGAAATTTACTTGTCGAATAAGCGACTATTGAAATGTCATAATTAAATTTTCATTTATTAAAATTCAGAGAGTATAATGATAGGAAAAGATATAATTTTCATAAAAAAAATCATTTTAGAAATTAAATAGCTTGCATATAGAGAAATAAGGCTAAATGGGAAAAATGCTAAGACACGGGTCTCTTCTTTCAAGCTAGAAAACCCTTTCCAAGATTTCACTGTTAATAATCTGATTAATAATGGAACATACGTATTTATTGTATGCAAAAGAAAATTTCATTATTCAAACTAAATTGAAAATTAATCGTGTAAAGTCAATTTTACTAATGGTTTTATAATGTTCTACCTTTTAGGCTTTCTGCTAAAATTAAATGAAAAACAAATTTTACTTAAAATTAACAGATCAATATTATATTTCCGGAGAAATGTTGTTAAAGCACCAATTTTGAACATAAGTCGACATAAGTAATAATTTTAATTACCAATTTTGAAATCAAATAATAATTCCCGTAACGCAACATCTCTTGCACATCAATACTTTCGCTTCACAAAATCAACTGACAGTACTTTATTAAAATACCAACCACAAAATCTCTCCACCTCCGTTATACCCATTTCCCCAGACAAATTAAATAAGATCAAAGGTCCCTTCTTCCCTCCAACCTCCCCTCGTCACAACATATTAGCATAACAGTATGTATTCCTGCAAACAGAGCGCATCGGGACGTATCGAAGAGACGCCCGGCTGCGTATATATACACACATACCAACCCACGCAAAGTTGAAAGCACACGCGTGAAATCGACGTAAAAGCGAAGCGCTCGCGCGATGCTCTCTCTTTCTCTCTCTCCCGCAATTCGCGATGATATTGCACAAGCATAATATGATAATGTGATCAAATTGCACGAGCGCGGCCGATACGCGCGCGCGGCTCGCGTTATGAGCGTTAATTACTCGCGAGCCCGTGAAATACAGCTGGGGACAAAGGTATACGCGTTATCGGGGAGAGCGAAACAGAGAGAGGCGCACCAGTATAAGTCCGCCGTGCGAGAACTAATACAAAATTTCACGAGTGTATGGGAAGGAGGGATCCGCATGGTTATGCTGGTTAGGGGGTTAGTTGGGTGAGGGCTGGGAAAAAATAGTAAAGAAGATATGAACGTAAAACGCAAAGCTATCTCTTCGAGAAAGTAAAACCGCTGCCCGATGGACTTAGTTAATTGTAGTTTATGTCGCTGCTTTGGACGATTAATACTTTTACTGATACGAAGAAAATGAAATGTTTTTGAATAACACTTTATTTTAATTAATAGTCAATTTGAAGCATTGAAAAGGTTACGTAAAACAAGATTTTCATTTAGTTTTTATTTAATCGCTATTGAATAAGTTGCGACTAATTTTTATTAAATTCGTAAAGGCACATTTCCTGTACAAAAAAGAGATGAACTTGAGATTGTCACCTCTAATGATTGTGATTGGTCGATTTGAAATGGATATGTACAATTTGATTGGTCCACGATACGGCGCGCGAAGCGGGCATTGACACTTCTAGTATGTTTAAATAGTAGTACGAGTAGTGTAAGTATAGCACCGTAGGTATTGATTTAAGTAAATTATAGTCCACTTTTTGCTTTCCCCTAGAAGAAGCTTTATGATAGTAAAGATCAGTCTTCGAAGCACTAACAACTGTTTCATAACACTTTTTTCTAAACCGTGAGTGTACTGTTTTTTGAATAAACAACTGACATCTCCCGATTGAAAATATTGGAGAACAGCAAAACTCACAAGAGGCGGTTAAATTAAAATAATATAAAATATTAGATGAATTCATTTCATATATAATTTAACCACAAGTGAAAAAACTCTATTTTTCTTTTATATTTGTAAATTGTAGTTCCACTGCTTTACCACATTTGTTTGCATCCATAAGAAAAAATTTCTTCTGTATAGGTAAATGAGATCCTTCTATTATTCAATCTTGACATCGGGGAAATGTCTACCTGGCTCTTCCTTACGAGTCCACCAGATAGTACTCAGAAGAACCGCTGCTTCATCTCTTCCAAATAATTTTAAACCAGTTATTTATATTATTTCAATTCAATCTCCTCTTATGAGTTTTGCTATTCTCCAACAATTCTAATCGAGAGACGCGAATCGTCCGACCAGTACCAAGCTCAATATCATCTGACCGCCATCACAAGTATCTGAAACTCAAATGACAGAGCTGCTCGGAGAATAGCAAGATTAATTTTGATATTGTATTGTCTGGCCTCAAATTCAAGACAATAATCGATACAATATTTATAAACAGTTTTCGATACAATATCAAGAATGTGGCTGTCTTGTCTTGAAAATAAAACCATTTTCTAATCGTAATATATTCGAGTGATAATGGTTGGCGGGGTGATAACGACGCGCTTCAATATCCCCTCGAGCTGGCTTATTTAGGTACGTGAGGCCACAGGGAGGTGGTGCGTCGCCTGGCGGCGGCCCGCAAACTAGGCTGTGACCGTCAGCACATATATGGCAGGAAAAATCAAAATTCAAATTTAGCCTTTATTTATGCGTGTGCCGAAATTGTATTGTTTTCATATTAAACCTAATGTATTTGTATATTAAATTATGTTCAGTTACATTATTCTTAAAATTTAGTAAATTTGACTTCGAAAATTCATTAAAATAAACAAACAACAATGGCTCATTCTGACCCATGGAAAAAGTTAGTCTTTTAAATGCATAAAAAAATATATTAAAATTTCAGAAAAATCATCTCATAAATAATGTTCTTTTATATACCTAACTGTTATTTAAACAATTGGTAAAAGTATTAACCGATGGGTGTAATACCTTACCTATCATTATAAGTACTTCTGTATGATTTACTTATTATCAACTAAGAAAGATTGTAAATAAACACGGATTTACAAAAAAGCATTAACAATAATTAATCTAAATGCATTTACGTACTAATAACTTTTTGGTAAGAAGTGCAAAGTGCCAAAAAGATAAAAAAAAACAATGAAACAATTCAAAAAAGAAATAGTAAAAATAATTCCAGCAAAAACTAATTAACTTGCTTTACTTACAAGACAAACGAACGAACTAGTTTCGAAAACGCAATCATCCCAATCGAGACCTCAGCCGATCCACTCACCCAAAGTAAATTTAAAAATCTCTCTCTCTCTCAACTCCGGCCTCTCCGTCACACGCTCACCTCTCTGCGCGATAATCGATTCCCCTCTCGCCTATCCTATACTAATCGACGAGCTTTATTAGCGATCTGATTAAAAAAGCGATATCGAATCTCCGCCGGCGCACGTCGTAAATCACATTTTCCACCCGAACTGCTCAATATCCTCGGCGCTGTATAACATTTGCCCCGCTCTCTCCCTTGCCATCGCCTTTTTATAGAATATACCTACCCTCTCTCTCTCGTCTGTGTGTGCGCGCGAGCTCTTCCGGCAGTTTCCAGTCGATTGTGTCCATTTCGACCGTCTGCGAGGCCGGATATGACGACGACGGTGTATTGCGCGCGGCGCGGATGTTTGTTGCCGCCGCCCCCGCCGTTACCCCCAGTATATATAGTCCTGGAAAAAGAGAGTGCCTGGCGCAACTGTCCGGTTTTGTTTTCGGCAGATTTTTGCCGAGTCATGAGTACATGTATGTATGTATGTAAAACGCGCGCGGGGAATGGCGTTGCGCGAGGACGAGTGCGTAGCGCATGGTGATCGCGGGGTTCCGGGTGTATTACCATTTATGGGGTTGATAAAACAACGGAGGATCGGGGGTGCTGTCGGTACGGTCGCACGTTGTATTATATATATATTTTTTTATATTTTTAATAAAATATTAGTATGAATAATGGAGGATTAGTGGATGTGAATGTTGAGAGCACGCGATTTCTTTGAATGAAAGGGAAAATGATTAACATACATTTTTTTTTCATTTGTTCACGTTTCAAATGGATATGGTAAAAAGAAGTCGCAAAAATCACCGAAATACTTAATACATAAATAAGTTTTGGAACCTCAATAAATTCCAAAGTCGACCATCCGACTTCACCACTATACATAAACCCAAAACTATTTTAATCGAGTCCGCGCGTAACGCGTCAATCCGCCCTTCCCCAACTATCAACAGCACGTATATCACACCTCATAGATACACACGCGCGAATCATCAGAACCGAACATCAAACTATACACACGCTATATATACATGCACAGTGAGCGTAATCCAACCCGCATATACGCCAGTTCGAGAAAAGAAACGCGCGCGCTCGCGTCCACGTCCGCATTCCGTATGCATTACGCGCGACGACGGCTTCTTCGCTCATGAATTTCGCGAAATGCGAATGCGCGCGCGTGCGCGGGGAAATTCGCTAGCGCGCGCTAGTCCGGCGCGAAAATTACAGTCCGCTGCCATGGATATATACGTGTGGTTTCGCGAATCTTAATGCAGCGCCCCGCGCGCGACGATGGGCGTTTGCGGATTCATGATGGTATGGTTTTTTAATAAAAGTAATTGAGGATGAGGTGATTGGGTTCTTTGGATTATTACCATATTTTCCAGAAATAATACAGTGGTAGTAATGTATATGTTATGTATGTAACAATCGAGGTTGAATTGGTTTCTCGAATTCTATTTTTATTCATGGGGTTCCATTGCATATAAATGGACTTCGCAATCTACTAAAGAGAAGCTCGAGGTTAATATTTTATTACGCGGGGGAAAACAAATTCGAAGTTCTCGTTTTGTTAAAGTGAATATGTCTATTTTTGACATTAATTAGATATATCATTTCTTTCGCTAATTTGGAAATAGAACGTATGGTAGTAATAACCAAGAGCTACGAAAACTTCAATTTAATTGAATTTATGTTTTCGAATTTATTTTAAATTTGTTATAGATGCAACCTTAAAACTATAAACATTGTCTTATACAAATTAGAATCGTACGAATTTAAGCAAAAAAGTTGTTCACTTATTATTAATATTTTTCCAAAAACAACGTAAAATAGTATAAAAAAAAGAGAAAACTTATACGAAAAATTCCTCATCACCAAGCTTCCACTCCGATGAAACACCCACCCAAATATTTTCAAAAATTCAAAAACTTCCCAACTCTCATCACGTCCACTTAATTAGGCTCAAATCCAAGCTCTAAATTAACTTTCCAGCCCGAAATCCCGAAAAATCCATTATCGAAGGGCGGACGCGCGCATATAATCCGCCGGCAGATCGAGCCAACTTTTCGCCGCAACCCGAGGGCGTAGCGAACGGTTATATGCAGTGATACCCGAGCGGCCGGTAAATTATCTCGCGGCCGGCCAGCCGCGGAAAATATAAAGCACGTCGCGGGTAAATTACGGCGACGCGCGCCGGCCAGAACGAAGCCTCAGGTGTGCTTCTGCTGCTGAAATTTTCGTTATTTGCTTTGAAACGGTGCCGCGAGTTGGTGAAAAATTGTTTCGGACTGGTTTTGCGGGGGTCGTTGAAAAGTTGCGGAGTGCGGAAGGTGATGTGGTTGGAAGAAAGTAGATGCTTTTTTTGATAGATGAGGTGTTTTATTTTCTAATTTTTCAAAAAGTTTGCCGACTGACATTCGCATACTTTTTAATAAAACTTTTTCTCAAGTTTTTTCGATTGTTCCGTTTTGTCGGTCTCTGCTTTTTACGTAATTACCATTAGTGAAAGTCTGCGGAACAGGTTTTAAATTTTTGAAAGAAATTCCGAAATAAACTTCACCCCAGAAATATGTCTCTCTAATATTCACCCATTCATAAATGTCGAATCTAATGAGCTAATTTTTCCAACACCATTTATCCTCATTTCGTTATCGCTCCTCCACATTATCATTCTAAATTTCATCCCCATAAATACGTACCATTTACGTCCTCCAATACACTCACCACTCTAATCACTGTACCCATCCTCCCAAATGACATAAAAACGATCTTTTTCAACTCCAGAAAAAACGACTCAATCGCGGGCGATCGCGACGCGTTAGAATCAAAGTGCGCACGCGCCCGCTCATTCGTTAAGGTCTATTTTTCGCAAGAGCTGAAGTAATAATGACTTTCAAACTCCGGGATAACGAGCTTCGTCAAGTTGCTATATACGGAGCGGCTTCCAGAGCGCGCGCAAGTTATCCGTGCGCGAAAGAGAAGCCCGGCGTATATAGATAACGCCGGGGCCGGAGACTCGGGGTACAATGGAACTCGCGGGCTTCGCTCTGGATAAGAGTATATATGGGAGTATATGTAGGGGACGGTATTGAAGTGTGATGGTGGTTGGTGAAATGTGCGATTGGATTGATTTTTTGGTTAATGAAATTGTTAATCCTGATGTCACAAAAGATTGATTAAAAAAGTTTAATTTTCGCTAATTCATATATGAGGAAATCTCAAAAAAAGTAGCTCTTATCGGGAGTCACAAATGTTAAAAATTTTTTTTGAAGGCACACC
>UXGD01006293.1:0-12749 GCA_900474315.1 Torymus auratus
TACGATAAAGAAATATCGTTAATTATTAAGAAATACAACTTTGGTACAAATAACATTAGAATTTTATAATTAGAAAATCATACTTTTAATGTAAAATTTTTCTTTTTTTTGTGTATGTATACAATTTTATTTTAGCACTGTTATCGTTAACAATGAACTCTCAACACAAATGAGTACTTGCAGTAAGCGAGTATTTTTGGTATATCTACAAGACGAGTCTTTTGCATCAACATAGACAGAAATAGATAAGCGCGTAGGGTATACATACGTATCCACGCGCATCGTGCGCATGAATTTCCGAGCGGGCGGGTGGCCGAGTCGGCCCGATAAAATTTGCAATCCCTCGAAGCGTCGGCCTGACACGGATCTCCTTCATTTTGCATTTTCCGGCATACGCTGTCCTCGCCTTCCTCTCTCTCTCTCTCTTTCTCTTGCAGGGCCGAAGTAATATCGTAAGTGTGCAGGGCCGCAGGGGGCGTGGGAAATGACTGCGCGCGCGGAAATTTCTCTCGCGCCTCGGAATTTCCGGACACCCAGCTTTCATTTTTTTTTGTCTTCGTCGTGCACACCGCACGCGCGTATGTATATCTATGTACATGCGCCTACAGCATATAGTAAGCGGCTGACGTCGCCGGCTTCTTGGCCCTGCGACTCGGCCGCGTGGGGGTCGGAAAAACCAATAATGAACCGACGCGAGAGCGAGAAAGAGCCGAAATGCCCTGGAGTCATTTCGAGAAAGTTTCTCTTCGCCCCACGAGTATGTGGAGCGGGGAGGAGGATATATCTCTTTGTTTTCGTCATCGTCGCCGTTGTATATGTGTGTATACGGATAAGCGCGCCCGACTTTGACGCCGGAGTCGGGGGTCCCTTGTCTCTACCGATTGACGCCCACGCGCACGCGGCGGCTTCTCCTTTGTCCCATGCGCTTCTTGAGTTAATTATCGGCGCGGCTGTGCGAGGCGCGAAATAGAGGAAATAGGAAAAGGGAGGAGGGAAATTCAGCAGTGTGCTATTGGCTTTAGGAGTTGGTATTATTACGCGCGATATTGAAATGCGTCGCGGCCGTTTCACTGAATAAGTTATGGCGCGTGGCGGCGAACGTGCACGAGAGAGAGAGAGAGAGAGAGAGAGAGAGAGAGAAAATAGCCGTTGGTATTAATTAAGCGCCGCGCACTATATATACCACGGGAGTTTGTGCTATACGCTCGTAATTGACATGTTTCATTCTGCTGTATTGATTTCAATTTCCCATCAGGACTTTCATTAATATTATGCTCACCTATATCGATTGTGACTGTGGCCTATAAAAAGACGTGAGGCCTTCTATAGTAACACGTTTTTTTCGTCAAATATATACCCGAGCTGCGTAAATTAGACTCCCTAACAGTTACCCCCTATTATAAAGTTTTCAACGGCCTAACGAGGAGGCGTGCGTTTGGCTGCGCTGATCAAAGTGAAACACGCGCCTTAAATTTTCAACTCTCAACTTTGTTAAAAAGAACTCCCCTTGAAATTCCATCCCCCTTAAAAGTTCGATGCGGCCCGACGCTTTATGGCTGATGCCATCATGGTCGAATGATATCCGACACTGGAGTGCACCGCACACTCGTCTGTTATATGTTTTTCCCCATTTCCGTTCATCCTTCCTCCTTTAAAGTAATTAAAATTCAGCGACAATGCGAGCGACTTGTGCTCGATTTATATCTCGAGGGGTAATCTGTGCGCGGTGCCGGTATAGAGATGTAATATCGTTCGGTATTTCCGCGTCCGCTTTAATCTCCTCTCGTTGAATCTGGTTTGCCAAGCGACCGCTAGAAAAATGGGGATGGGAGAGGGAGAAGCACGAGAACGATATCCAATAATAATTGGATGCGTGCGCGCGAGAACAACGATGGTAGCAGCGACGATCGAATTTCAACGCTTGGGGACTTGCAACTAATTGGCGACCACGAGATACCCTCCCTCTTTCTCTCTCTCTCTCTTAATGATTTTCCGCTTTTATTTTTGTTCTTCTCTTCCTCTTTTCTCTATTTTTTTTTGTTTCCGCGACTTTTTTACACAAATGAAAGCGATGAATCACTATAAGTAGTCGGCGATCGATTCCTCGGTGGATGATTGAAACAACAGAAATGATTTTTTGTGGGACACGTTAAAATAGAAAGAACGGGATAAAAACGGCGTACACGTAGTAGCTGGGGTGACTCATGACGCGGATTACGTATATAGTTGGGTGAAAAAGAGTTTCGCAAAGTGTTTAAATGCTGGGGCGTGCGTGCGTTCCTGCACGCGAGCTTACTTATACTTTCTAATTAACGTCAGAAATTTAATGGATTTATTATTACGGCTATTCAGGGGCTGGGGACGGTTTTTAATTTAAAAAAAAAGTCGCGCCAGCCACCCGATGAGAAAGCACCGGGACGACGGCCTGCTCGAGTTTTCTTATATTTTTGTGATGTGGGAAGCAGGGAAATGACTTTTTAATGTAAATAAGCCTATTATGTATGTCATAAAAGAAGCTTTTATATAATGTAGTTTTTATTTCAGCTGATTATGACCAAACAACGATAAAATGTTGTATCTTGTTTTTTCTTTATTATGTTTATAACTCGTTTTATTAGGAACGAATTGTAGTTGCTTTAAGGAATATTTCAATTAATTATCATTAATCTGATACATGTATGACTTTTAATTTTTAATCTATTGTTGTGTAAATTTTCTTTTATAATCTCAAATATACTTTATTTTTTAACTGACTGGCATCATTCAAGTATTTATTAAAAGATTATTCAGAATACTCTTTTATCAACTTGTATAATGGCTCTGTAGCTTATTTATTATTAACCGATACACAAATATATTTCCTATATGTATCGTGAAATATCTACAAGAGCGAGCACATTACACCACGTACTTCATCATTGATTATAAAAATACCTCAGTTGAAATGACGATTCAAAGATTTATTATTGCAATAAAATGACTGTATGCATATTAAAAATATATGCAGTTGCTTTTAATATTTCAAAATTTAAACAAAAACTGATATTTTTTTAAAAATTTGTTCTAATATTACAAAGTTATATGGATAAATATTTATTAAAAGAAGTAAAATACAAAATTCTGAAAAAAAAGTTGAATAAAAATTTTGTTGTCGAACGTGGAATGCGGAGAGGACAGTTGTTTGCTTCAGAGCGTAAAATTTGTCAATAAACACAAACTCCGTGTCGACGAGTAAATGAAAAAAAAGTCGAAAAAGACTATTCACCCGTTTATAATAACAGTATACGAACAAAAAGACAGCGAATCACGGAGAGGCGGTTTAACCATTCACAAAGGTCGCATTGCAGCTGCTGCTGCTACTACTACCGCCATGCGTTTGAATTAATCATTTCGAAAAGCAAAAATAAAGAATAATTCAGTGCGCGTGCAGCGGATGCGCGCAGGGTGGCCGGGCTAAAAAGATCAAAAGCCATCCGAGCGCGCGCCCTCGGGAAAAATCCATATACATATACAGATATTATATAGGTATATGTACATGCACAATAGGTCTAGCAGGAAAAGTCAATGGATTCCGCATGCGCGAGCACCGCGCAGGTAACGCCTCGGGCTTACAGTGTCGCCCGGTCGCGTGGGCGCGCACTGCACATGCAGATTGACGTCAGGTCTCTGCCTACGCAAGCTCACACCAATGCACCTGCGGCGGCTTGCTTCGTTAAATTAAGCGCGAGGGGAGCAGTGGGTCCGTTATGTTTGCTTTCTTAAAGGGAGAGCTTCGCAAAGGCGAGAGATTTTTCAACGTTGCAGCTTCTTTGAATTTTCGACGCTTTGCTGCGAGTGCACGTGATCCGTAAAGCTTTAGATCTGATTTTTCACTATTAAGAAAGTATACCGCAAGGAACTTTGATATGTTTCGAGAGTTCAAAATAAATATCCTACTAAAACTTTTATAAGTCTACTTGTAGTGGTTCACGTCACTCGACGAGTTCGGGCTATAAAAGTAGACCGGCGAGAGCGGTTCAAGTCACTTGCTGCGCAATAGGCTGGGATAAATCAAAGTGTACACACACAAACACACACACACGATTGTAAAATAAGTACGATATGCAATAATATATTTTCGATTACTGTATATTTTACTAATATTCAAAATCCAGGGTTTAACAAACTAAAATAGTAAATGATATTTAAGAGAGTTCAATTTACTCGTAAGTAGATGCATGCTAAACATAGTCAGACAAATTTACTGATTGAGACTAGATATTTTATTTTTATTTTCAGTCCTTTTCTGTATTTAATATTTTAATTCCATCCAATAATCCATAATTTCCGTACCAATTCGATTCAAACTTCCACAAATTTCCTTTGCGTATGTCAAAGCTTTGAAAAGTTTAGTGTGGACTAAGATAAAACGTTTCTCTCTCTCTTCTTCTCTATCTCTTTCTCTCGCTTTAACGCGTTTCCATGCATCCCGTAGCCACGGTTTTTGATGAAAAAGGCCGCAGCGGCCAACGAGTTCAAACGGTCTGAATGGCTCGGCAGGTGCCCTCTGTTTTGAAGTTTACACTTGTTTAAACGTTCAACTCGTGGCGTGCCTGGTCTCTCTCTCTCTCTCTCTCTCTCTCTCTCTTTCTCTTTCTCTCTGATGTGCGTCGGGTAAAACGGATGACGGCAGGCCACTAAACTCTCCGGGAGGAAGGAGAGAGGGCGCATTGTAAGCCCGTTCACCCGCCCGCGCTCAAAGTTGCGAATTTTGAAACGCGAATGGCCCATTCTGCGTCCAACTTCGAGATTTGAAATGAGAAAAGTCATATTTTCGGCAATAACATACAAATCGCGTCGTATCCACACAACTCAAGTTGTTTGAGAGAATATACGCATAAATATGAATATTAATATTTTTAGATATTGTTATGTTTTAAATATAATGACATTGCAAGTGATCTTTTATAATAACGAAGTTTTTTTTTATGCCACCAATTAGCCGTAATTCAGAACGAGAGAATTTAAAATAACGATGTTATTTCGTGTAATTTGCCAATTTAAAATCACAATCATTTCATCATTTTTATTCAGTGTTGAAATTGTGAAGCATGAGAAAAACGCAGTTAATTAGATTTTCCATCGAGTGAAATAATATTAATTGTAGGACCGTTTTTTTATGATTAACATCTCAATCTAGCTTCTTTAATTATTTCGTCAATAAACATTTTCAATAATTTAATATTATACTTTGACCCTTTCAGTTTACTTTTCATTTAAAACCTGTCTTTAAGGAATCATTTTAGTGTTTTTTTCAGAAAGAAAAACATTTCACTTTCATTGTTCGTACTCATATACGTTTTTCAGAATGCTTTAAAATTTTACTCATTTATGTTTTAATTTTACTGAAAGCTTTTGTACGACGAATAGACGGACATGGAATTGCCTCGAGCTGAAAATTGTTGTAGAATGGTGTATTAAATAATAAAACTTTTTCTCATTTTTTCGTAAATATGTATTTACATTAAAAAATGTTACATGTTATTTTTGAAAATTTTAATAAAAATACTCAATCTTGCTTAATTCTTTTTATTCTTATTACTACTGCAACGCGTGTTCATCAATAATTTAACCTCACGCTCACCGTGATTGCCACTCGAGCAAAACAAGAGTGACAACCCTTAACTTTCCTATGATGGGATAAAATTTGTTTATCAAAATGTTATTTTTATTAGTGAAATTTCATTAGTTTTATTTGATAAACGCAATATTATTGTTTGAATATTGTTTTTTACAATAGTAATTACAATGAAAAAACAATATTATTTTAAGAACATTTATTGATAGACAAAAGATACGCACAAAGTAGCTCTAAATCAGAGAATTTGATCTCCCATCCAATAACTCTTTATATAATTGACTTTAACATTTATATTTATTCAATATTTTACTGCCGCCTTGTATGTCAATTACTATCGTATAACAGTGAGACAGGAAAATGTCGCAAATGAATTTCACAATTAGCACGGAGAAAAAATCTAGCTCGTAGCTTTAGAAAGAAAACCTCGAGGCGCGCTTCGGGAAATCACGAACCACTGAAAAGAGGTAAATTCAATGAGCTTGAGAGGGAAAGGGAGACAAGAGAAAGAGAGAAGACAAAGAGTGTAGTTCGCGCGCACAGCAGCAGTGCTAACGACACGAAGAAAGCGAGTGGTAATAGCGCGCGAAACGAGGACGATTGATTCGGCAATGCGGCGGTGACGACGACGCGCAGTTCGCACAAGAAAACGTCGATCGCAGGCTCGCGGAATGCATCGTCGTCTGCCTGCCTGTTACGATGCACTCGATGCGCCCACCTCCATGGTATTGGCCGATAAAACGACTGGGACAAAGAGGCGCTCGCGCAGCCATGGGACTCTCATTGAAAGCGTCGAGGTGCAAAGACCGAGAGGAAAGGAAGAGAAAAGAAGTGGAATGCGCGTAAACGGGTGCCTTCGTAGAAACGAGAGCGTTCGCGGAAGGCATAATTTGTACAGGTGCGTGGCTTATGCCCCGCTTTTTTCAATCGCTGGTGCGAGCTTTCATTCCTTTGCGCTTTGCGATTCTCTTCTCTCATTCGGCAAGATATTATTCTCGGCGTATATAAATTGTGCTTTGATGTTTATTATGTTTTAGCTGAAAAAAGAAACGGTTTCATTCTATCTGGTGATTTGTTTTTATTCTTCTAATACTGGAAAAAACTTTGAACTTGATGAAGAATTTATATTTATATATTTGTTGTGAAGTTATGTTGAAAGTAGAATTAAATTGATAGAATGATTGGCATAATTTTACACAAAATCTATAAGTATAGTTTAGAAAATGAATCGAAAAATTAAAGGTATATAATGTCGTTTTTAATTGTTATAATATAGCAGAAACTCGTCAATAGCAGACATTCATATAAACCATTTATTATACGTATGTACATACATGTATTTAATTTATGATTAAATTAATTATTTAATTAATTAATTACGAGTCGTCGGAGAAAGAATTAATTGTATCTATTGAATTGGTAAACTATGTAGGTATGTACATATATAATACTATTATACGTACATGATGGATATTCTACTGCATTTCAATATGTTCAATTTCTGTTTAAGTTAAATGATTTAATGAATTAATTACAAAAGTTCGTAGAAAGAATTAGTTGCATCGATTGCATTGGTAAAGTATACACAGATACATAATTACGTATACCCAACGGTAAAAATAACAGTCCTTCATAGTATGCGTAAAGCTTCGCGTTACGCATGCTATGCATTTAATTCAACTTTACACTCTCAAACGATACGTCGACGTGCTTTACTCCTCATACTGTAAAAAAATATTGTTCGCCACACGGGCGAAATCTTTACAATCTCGTGATCGCGCACCCTCGTGCGCGTCGATCGCTCGATGCGTAAAGTTAAACTTTAGACCCTAGAAACGAAAACTACTATTAAACATTTGATCGCAAGTTCTAGAACTTTATAAAGTTTAGGTTAGCCGTAAAACGAGCGTACAACCTACTCTTAGATCTTTATCTAACCTATCCTTAATTAACAACCTTCTAAAAGCTAGCGTTCCAATTTTCAAAGTTATTATTACCGTAGGGTGCACATACTACATGATGTATATTCTATCTGCTGCATTTCATTATTATGTCAAAAATAGAAAATGAATCAATAATTAGTGTAATAAAGTATTGTTTGAATAATTTACATGACTTTAAAAAAAATAAAAAATACGAATGAAGTATACTTACGTTATATATAACAATCTTTCAACTAAATGGTTTGGTTGAAATTCAACGTATTGCCAATTAAATTAGGGATTAAAACATGATTCATTTACTTTGTTCTCCGTTAAAATTGTTTGTTTATATATAGTTTTCGTGTATAGGTATATTTCGCCAACACACTCACACCATATTCTAATTAGATGCATATGTATATCACACAACGCATAAGCACTTATATTCATATTAGGTAATTGTATAGAAAAATTCTTTAGTGTTTCCGTGTGAACTCTTTGAATAGAATGTACTCTAGTCTCTTTCAATAAATGGAAAGCTTTAATTTTTAGTAAAATGGAATTGTTTATCGCGTTAAAAGTGTTTGTTATCAGTCACAGTCACTCACGCGAATAAGATAAAAATGGGAAACTCAAACAAATACGAATACTGCAACGATATATTCATCTCTCAGTTGTAACAACAAAATTCACTTTGTCGACGCTACACTTTCTATTTTAGATGTTCAATAAGTAACGATTGATTCAGCTGCAAAGAATATAAAAGAGTTCGTTATATTTAGAAAATATTGAAAAGGTTATTTTAAAAAGTAGAAAATTATGCAATGAAGAATCTAATAGATGTATCTCTGTAAGTAGACATCGGTAAGTAAGAGTGTAAATGCGTGTAAGTCAGGCATGGTTTGTGTACATGAGCGACAAAGAAGTGCAACGAATTTCGTGAAGATTGAGAATTGAATGTCAGCCCGAGTTAGGCGTCAGTTGAACCTATAAGAAAAGAAAACAAAGCATTGCTTCTGCCGTTAGCTGTGAGGACCTGAGACGGGATATTTTTAAAAGAATAAAAGAAGGGTGTGTCGGTGTCGCTGCGGTACCAAGAATCTTCACTATATCTGAGAGCTTTTCTGTCATCGGGCAGTGTCACAGACCACTCCATGAACAAATCCTGTGTAAGTCATCTACTGTACAGCATCCCCACCTAGAGGACACCTAGCACTTCGCTTCACACCCTTTTGACTTCGAGATCCCATAAAGACGCGCGCAGAGAGTGTAGGGTGACCAGATGGCGATTCTTTGTCTTACTTACTCTCAAAGAACCTGTCTTCACTGACATGTGAGTAAAAAGGATAGAAGGTCTGTTGTCCTCAACTGGTCACCCTGAAAGAGTGTATACCTATGTGCGAGTTTATGCGATTGCTTATGCAGTTTACATACTTTGGTATTAATTAGTATTCGTTCAATTACGGCATGCATATTGCAATCAATTTTGGCCAAGTGATGTTTACTCACAGTTTGTATATGATCAATATTATTTAACCTGTATGAATTATTATAAAAAGAAATATGTACCTCGTACATTTATAATTTGTATGAAATAAATTGTTTTAATCATTTATATTGACGTGTACATTCTTTAATGCCAATAAATGTATTTAAATGCACGTATCAAGTTGTTCATCAGGAAAATGTCCATATTGCGAAATGTATATATTTTTCGTTCAAACGCATGAATTACCAGCATTTAGTTGACTTTTATTATTGTCACTCCAATATTTTAATGGATAATTACATCATAATCTTTGTTGATAAAAACCAACGTTCACGGCTATTGACTATTTTTTTTTACTATCCTTATAACGCTATAAAATTATAATAGCTAAGCCAGATTTATGTAAGATTATTTAACAATATTGATCAATTATTATGTTTAAAAATCCACTGTAACCTTTGGGGAATATTAAAAAAGCACACTCGTGTAGCTTTTACTGGATCATCATTTAAAAAGTGATTAATTATCAACATTTCATCGTTAAAACTAACAGAATTTGCAAATAAAGGTACCTCAAGGGTAGCTACCACTAGATGGCAATCCACATCAGCATAGGAAATAAAAAAAATGTGCAAGGTAATCATTTTTTATACAAAATTAAGTATTCATAATTCGACCGCAAGCTCTCCACAAATCCCCTGCAGACCAAATAACAAGGCTGGAGATGATACCTTTGCTGGGCGAGACGCTGCTGCTGCTGCTCGGCGACCGGCGGCGGTGTGCCGCCGCAGAAAGCCCCTCGTTGTTCCACTGCCGAACACTCTCTTTCTCTGTGTATGTATATATATAGATATATAAGATGTGGGTACGCGGGATGAAATCCGGCGGAACCACCGTTCGCCTTCTTCTTTTTCTTCGGCCGCCTCGCGGCTCTCACCAGCCCATCATGCACTAATACTTCGGCAGCGTGTACAATTGAATACAAAGACACGTGCACGCTGGATAAACACTATATATATCTCTCTATCTCGGGGCACCACCGTCGCCGATTCGCGTTCGTCAGCACGCACCGCAGCACCAGCACACACGCACGCACTGACGAAGAGGAGGGAAGTAGAGAGGCAAAAGGATGAGTAGAGAGACAGAGAGAAGAGAGCGCCTCGGCGGCGCGCTGCCCCCGCGGCACGGCGCGCGAGACACACGGAGAGCGAACGTGCGTTCGCTTTGCTGCCGGCACGTCGACTGAGGAGCGCGATATATCGGCGCGGTGCTGAGGCGCCGTACGCCCGAGAAGAGAGAGCGAGCAGCACGCAGCATCCGCAAGCGCGCAAGCTCCAACTTTCGCTCGCGCCGAACGTGTATACCCCCCGCACATCTTTATTTCGTATTACGGACGCGTCTTCCGATTTCGCTAGGGATTCGCGTCGCAGTGATTGCGAGCGGGTGCGCCGCTTCATCGGGCTATAATTACTTCTTCCTCTCTTTGCCGTATTCACAGCTCACGAGGCGGAACAATTTTTCGTGGATGTTTACACATTTTAGTAACTTGCCGTTGCGTGGAATATAAAATGGACAATGCTGAAGCTATTAGTCTCCAGGTTCTCATTATGCATATTAAGAAAGTTATCAAATATTTCCGAGATATTCTGCAAGACGAATTAAAACTTCGTTCTTTCACTTTCATGTTTCTTCACTAATTTGTAGATAGTTTTGAAATTGTAAAAGCTTTTAGCATAACTACTACATTCCATTAACTTAGAACAATTATTTTGGGCTAAATGATAATACCGCGTCGTTGTTTGATTTAATATATACTGTAAATTAAACAGATGTAAACAATTATTCCTGATATGTCATGAGTTTATAAATAAAGTAGTTTATGAATTATTGACATTATGAGAATGTCTATATCTGGATAGCATAATTAAATTAGAATTTGATAACGAAATAATTGAAATTGTATAATTATGTTCACCCGCATGTGAGTGTGTATTTTGACAACATTAATTTAATAACAATTAAATTCTGCTAACTATGTAAATGAAACTCATAATAATTGTCTTGAATAAAAAATAAAACGTTTCCACTAGAGGTGAGAGCTCGCATTCACAATTTCTCTCACTTTTTTTATTCATATCAGCACAACTCTTTTTCTCATATTTTACATTTCCCCTTTTTCCCCATCTAGTAGATCGAGCTTCAAGTTTACTGTTGTTTTTCCTTGGTCGTGCAATAAGTCCAGTTCGCGCGATAAATTAGCTATAATACTGTTTTTATAATTCGATAAGTTCAAATGGGAGACCCCACCATGTGTACGAGCTTAAAAATGTACTTTCAGCGAGGCAAACTTTTCGTCATAAATACAGCGATTTAATTATATGTACTTTTGCGTTGTAATTAGCGTTTCTGGTAAATTAAAATAACATATATTTAGTTTCTGCTAACCGTGATACTCCATATGTTTATTTTTTACAGGCAGGAAGCTTTCGATAGGAAAAAAGCTATTCGACTTCTCCTAACTAAAGCGTCGTATATCTCAACGTTTTATTCTAAAAGATCGTATCTGAGCTTCTCGTTCTAAAAAGACGTATCCCATCATTCTATTCTAAAGGGTCGTTTCTCATCATGCTATTCTAAAAAATCGTATTTCAAAATTTTATTCTAAAGAGTCGTATATCGTCGTTAGTTCTGTAAACTCGTATTTCCGATCTTAATAGAAACTAGTAATTAGAATTTTAACCATGTCAGACATTATTTTTTAATAAATATTGAAAGTACTGGGATTTTATAGCTATAAAGAACGTCATTAGCTATAAAATCACAGTACTTTCAATATTTATTAAAAAATAATGCCTGACATAGATAAAATTTTAATTACTAGTTTTTATTAAAAACTGAAATACGACTTTATAGATCTAATGACGAAATACGACTCTTTAGAATAAAATTTTGAAATACAATTGTTTAGAATGTATATTATATTATAGCATGATGAGATACGATACTTTCGTTAGGAGAAGTCGTATTGTAATAAAATTATAAGACGCTCTACTTCATGACAGTAAATATCTATTTACATTTAGCACATCTATTTAGGTATGCAAATATTCGAAACGGATGTACCATTTTTTAACTAGTGACAATAATTATGCCGAGCAGTTTCGTTCTATTGACCAAGAAAGTATAGTGTTGTTTATATTTGCGTATAGATATACAGGTTGTACGGTTAGAAGATTTACAATTTACAAGTTAGACGAGTTAGAAATGCAGAATGTTTATAACGTAAAGTTATGCTAACTAATTAGAACTTTCCTAAGTGAGTTTCGAATTGGTACGTTGCATAATTTAACCTTTCTGTAGTTAGTCATATATTACATTTAAGTGGTTGGCATTAATCGCGTAGGTATAAATAAATGCATTTATAGCATCCTACTCTCTAAGTATAAAATAGTGAACTGTATATCGACGGCTGAGAGGAACAACGTACATCGGCGCGCGGATGAAGAGCGACGTATCTCGCCGCGAAAATAAAGAACGACGTATTTCACCGTATACTGGCCATGTACTGGCCGTAATAGCGCCGAGATACGACGTTCTTTGTCCGCGCGCCGAGATACGTTCTTCTTCCTCTTAGCCGTCGATATGGTATTGGGATTTGACATTCGTATATATAGCTAACTAAAATACATGCTAAAGTATATCTATATATAGCAAGACAAGA
>UXGD01006294.1:0-12749 GCA_900474315.1 Torymus auratus
CTTTTTGCGCATGGGAGTAATATTTCGTTTAATTTTCAGGGACATGCGTGGATTGGATTTTTTAAAAATACGAAAACCAGTTGAAAATTGAAAATATTTGCGAATGGAAAATTTCAGTAAAAAAAAGCAATATGGATGGAAAATAAAATTACGAAAGGATGCAACATTTCCAAGCAAAAATAAACACGTTTTCGATCTCCGCTCGCTCTAATATATAGAAGCATGCTGTGTACACATATTTGCTAACCCCCGCGCAGGATCAACTCATCATGCGTATTGTTTACCCTCGAGACTCAACCAATTTTCAGAGATAAAAATAAATTAAAAAAATTTTTAAACGAAATTCAATGCCCAGTAAACAATGGCTATCGGACGTTATTGCCATTTTCAGTATTGAACCGTGCAAAAAAATTATACAGACTATTTGAATCCAATTAATAAAGATCCTTCATTTCGATGTACACATATATTTTATTGTTACCCGCTACTATTATTTAATATACGACCATCAGCAGCTCTACTAATTGCGTATACAGATATAGATCTCTTTTGCATTGCAATGAAATAACATTTTGTCGAGTAATGCGCTCCACTTTTGAAAAATTTGATTAATTGACCGATGCCTATGCAACACACCGGAGCTAATTCATTCCCAAATTTATGGACGCCCCGACGAAAGAAGCATCTGCAACAATTACCCGTCGAAGCAAGCGCTCAACTTGTGTACAACGCAAACACATACACACGTCCCTCGCATCTGATTCCCATCATCGTACTATACACGTAGATCGCGCACCTCGTGACGCGCCCCGTGTAATAGCTATATAAGGGCGCTCGCGCGCACATCCGTCTGCTGTCACTTATGTGCATCGACGCCTCCCGCGTTCGCCGGCACACTCAACCGGTCGATCAGGGGTGAGCGATCACACTCGTCGCGGGGCGTGAATATTGTCGAGAGCTAGACACGTTTTTTCGCTTTGCTCATTTCCGGAGTAAGCGGGACGTCTCTTCTTTGCCCGGCTATGCGTTACGGCTCGTTTCATATTGAACGTATATATATAATAGACTTATTGTTTTGCCGGCTTTGTCCACCGCCGATCTTTGTTCATCTGCTTTTTACTTAAGAAGTTATATGACTGTTATCAACTAACGTAAATACGTAAATATAATTTTATGTATTATCTTATAGTAAAATAGCTCAATTTTGGTCAATGCGTATTTTTCTCAGGTTTAAAAACAGTAAATTTTTTAAAAACGAACCAAAAACTTAATTGTATTGCTGTGTAGTATGTAATATATTGTATTCACAGTTTTGTCTTTCTCGTTATCCTTATTAAATGTTTACAACATAATGTGCACATTGATAACAATTTTATTATCAGTAGGTACTATATATATTATAAAATTATAATGAATGAATAAGGCATATCCCCGCATTTGGTTATTAATAAAAAAAAAAAAATTAGAACCTCAGCAAAAATGAAGATACATTAAATCAAGAAAATTCGATCTACCGCGAGAGGAAGGATTATTTTTTCTCCAACCCCAATCAGTCACCTTCCGCTCAATACCCGTCAGCTTTTCAAGCTCCTATTCCCCTCCCCGCACCCTCGAAAGGAAACGAAAATCCCCCTTATCTCGGTAAGCGACTTCATAACTTATCTTAAATTAACTCGGCGCCATGCGCGTGCGCGGACTCATCACATTTTCCAATAACCGCAGTGGTATATCTCCGGCTGCGCTCCGGCATATGGAAAGAGAGAGCCGGAAAGTGTGGAAGAAGAAGGCGGCAATCTCGATTTACGAACCGAGAAAAATTCGGCTCGGAGGGGCAGATTTTTCGCCTACCGTAATGCCTTTGTATATACAGGATGGTTGCAGAGTAACAGGGGTCGGATCGAGAAGCCGATGTTTGATATACAAAGGAAAATACTTTAAATTCGCACGGCGCGTAAGCATTATATTCACGTTTTAAATAAATAAAAGCGTTTATTTTATTTTTGAAAAATATTTCTAGCACTACCGTTTAATGCAATATTATAAGAACCTAATATATATTTGTATACATAAACAAGTTAAAACAATGAAAATGAAGTAATATTTTTTCAGATATGAAACAAATAAAAAGAATAAAAATCTAACAAAAATTGGGTTTTCAGTAAGAAAGTGAATTGAAAAATAAAACGCCTTTTAAATTCCGTGTCTACGATAGTACACTGCGATCGATCGTGAAATAATATAGAAAAGAGCATCGCGCGGCAGAACAACGAAGGCAGTCGGGTTGACGCGACCAAATGTCAAGGGGGAGGAAAGGACTGAAGAAATGGGATGTGCGTGCAAGCAGTAGGAAAAAAAGATATCTTCTGGTTCTGTTTCGATTAAAACAAAAAAAAAAATTTCATCCGACAAAATTGAAGCTCGCGTATACATTTTTGAGGAATGATTGCTTCTATTTTATAATACTTTGGAATTGAGTTTTAAGTATAAAAAACAAAAAAAAACTATATTCCTATTTTAATATCTCTATAAAGTAACGTCATTTTACCAATATATAGATAATTAGAAAAATAGTTTTACAAACCGTGCGAGTTGAGTACATCGGGTATAATTAGCATTGTTTTCCAACTTTCGTTCTTTCATTCATCTGACTAAACCATGTGCCGAAACAAATCTAATTTCAATTTTTCAAACGTATACGACATATACACCGACATTACCCTGCCGAGTTCCGTCTTAATTTCCAGTCAAAAATTCGTTTCAACAAAACACGAACTGCCAGAGCCAGAGATGAGAAGCGAGGGAGAGAGAGAGAGCCGTGACGAAGGTCGCGGGAATTATTTCAATAAACCTCATACGGGCTCGTGCGAAAGGGGTGTCTGAAAATCCAGGGAGCTTTTACCTCCCACCATTTTTCCCGTCGAAAAATAGAGGGCCGCGCGTTATATCGCGATCCGCACGCATCATCGGCATTGACGACCTCCGTCCGCTTTTTTGGCGGACCCTCCGTCGCGCGTTTTTACGAGCGGCAGGCCGCGGATAGGGATTGCGTATATATATCGCCGGGAAAATGAGGATACGGAAGAGAATGAGAAATAGTGAAAGTAGGAGGCAGAGGCGTAGCGTAGATATGCACGGGATTGAGAGGATGAAAAAAATTTGATTCATCGAGTGCTTAGTTGAGTGATCTGAATTGAGCGAAGCTACGGGGCTGCTCACGTTACGTATTTATTTATTTCTTTGCTTAAAGATATATTTATTAAAGATAATCAATATTAATTAACATTATCAGACTAAAAAAAGATCCCTTTCTATATATTCTTATTTTCAATTATAAATGTATACACAAAAAGATACCTAAAAAATTCTTTAATGGAAAATGGTATATCTTTAGGCAGTCTTATACACCCCCACGTTGCTCGTACCAATTTCAGGGTACAAAATCATTACAAAAATCATTAAAAATACTGTGGATTTTCCCATATTCACAAAACTCGATATAAAAAAAAAGGATTTAAATTGAAAAGATTATTGGAAAAATCATAACGAAAATTCCAGAAGTCTCAACATAAATTTTTTTTTCAGCAAGCACAAAGGACAAAGGAAGTGGAGTAATGGAAGGAAATAATAAAAGAGAAAGAGACAAGAATATCAGGAGTGACGTCATCGCCTAATTTTCTTCACGCCTTGTTGGCCCTTGCCAATGTACCGTTTTACGACGGATCGCACTCACCACCCAATGCATGAGAGAGCTGCCAATTGTCAATTAGCATTTTCCACGCCAGAGTCACTCGGTTCTTTGTCTTCGTGTTTCTATCTATATTACACAAAGAAAGTATAGAAGAAAATATACACAAATGTTTAATTATAATTGTTAAGAAATGCTTTCTCTCGTTGAATTAAAAAAAATAATAATTTAGTAAATTTAAATAGGTCGCTCAAAGTTATAAAATATTTATTTTTAATAAATATGAAAAATAATTCTTTCACCTGTTCCTATCTCATGAACCCTTCTACGTATTGTATACTTAACTGTAGTATATTATAAGAAATACGTTTTAAGCAAGTTATCGTATTCCATCATCGTAGGAAGATCTTGCATATCTTGCTCTCATTAATTGGGATGAAAGTTGTAACTACTCGGTACTTTGAAGGTTAGGAAATCTTTAACGTAGGAATCGAAAACTTGATTTGGTAATTAATTAATTTTTTTACAAACTCTTTTTAAAAGGTATAATAATTTTTAGAACACTATTAGAAACGAATAATTTTTAGATCAATATCTTTAAAAAATTATTTTCATGCTGATCTATTACTGCAAGAATGTATGTATTATTACGAGGAAGATGCTGCGGACGCAATCACTGCTAATTTATTATAGCTAATAGTTCCTATGACTTCATTTTATCTCATATTTTATTCTAGAAAAGTAAGATTTTACAAATCTTATTGCTTAGCTTTTATTTAAAACACAACATAAGGAAAACTTGCCAGCGCCTAAAGCTGGACACCACGCGTGTCTCGCGCCTGACGATAATATTATGTGATGGTATCGGACAACTATGATTGGATGTAAAAATAATATCATTTTATTCAACATATCCGTGCTCGATATTTTAAATACGGAATTTACAAAGTTACATGAGAAGTTAGAATCCGCCTGTGTCACTGCGAATGGGCCCCAGAATATGAATAATGAAGTATATTTATAACTATATAAGACTTTATCCTAATCACAAAGCATTTTCTTATAATATATAATCATTATGTTTACATACAAATATTAAGTGGTGTTGTGTATCAAAGTAGTTGAGTTTTCTCATGTTTTTACCCACACATACCCTACACACGTTGATCAATCCCAACGGATTAAAACCCCACCACTGCGAGTCGCGAAAGTCCATAAGTATATATATATAGGTACGCGAGCTTCATCATTATTGCCCAATCATAGAAATGCTCATATTATATATACACGGCCGGGCGTTGGTATTGGCAGGTGGTGAGAATAAAACGCGCGCTCCACGACATATGTTCGCCCGGTGAATCATAGCGTAAATTAGCATAACTAACGCATCGCGCGCCGAGTTATTAGCATATTTCGGCCGAGTGAGTCGTGGTCAGTATTATAATACCCGCTTCGCGTGCGCCGCGCGAGATCTACGCATTTTCCCCGTATTCTGAAAACGTATATAGGTAGACTGCTCGATCACGTAATTTAATGCCGCGCATACCGTTATCACCCTACTTGAAGAGATTTTCCCTCCGCTGAAATACTAGCAAATTATAAGACCATAATCAAGCGAATTTTAATGACGACGATATGAAAACAGATATACACGCCCAAACACATATCTCCAAGCCAACTTGCGCCACTCAAATAGATTCGATGCCCAGAGCCTCGTTCCGCGACGTTAAAAACAATTACGACTCGATTTATTTTTAACGAAGATCGCGCTCGTCGCGATTTTTTCCCCCCAACGATCGTCCAGGCTCGCGATTTTATGATTGTTCGACAATAAAACGAGCGCGTGCTCGTCGTCCGAGCTGATAAGCAAGTCGTTACCGCGCGGGATTTACGACGCTCTCCTACCGGTTTTTGCACCGCCCGCGCCGCAGATTTACGGCGGGGCGCAGTCGCAAATTAGTATAAAGCGCGCGCGGATTCGCGCACGTCCGCGTTTATATACTTGTATATATACACGCGATGCACCGTTGTCCTTTTAAATCTTTTCGGAACATATAGGAACGGGATGCTTTTGACGCGGGGTGAAAAATGAAAGAGGAATTATGAAAGTATATAGAAGACTGTTCCGAAAATTTATAATTATTTTCGTATTCCAAGAATATTGATGTTGGGATCGTTAAAGTTTTCAATAATAATTAATCATAATTGCGAAGCCATATAATATACTAATGAAAATATATATCCGTTCACATTATCTTTCATTCCGACGCATTTATATAAAATGATATTTTATTATAAAAATAAAGTCAAATATATTAATTTCGTATTTTCCTATACAGTCTGCAGCTGTTAAAAACTGTTATCTTCGTGCTGGTCATCATTTTTATACTGAAATCTCTTTATCGAATTAATTTTACTCTCCCCTCGCGCGTAAGCTCTCTCAGACGCCTCCGGCGGCGAGGAATCAGCGCGTGTGAAAATTCAATTGAAATATTTTCGGCCCGGTGCGAAAGCAATTTTGCCGGCACTCTCGCGCGTAAAGACGAGAGGGGAAAAAAATCACAGACGCGAGGCTCTCGGCCAACGATTTAATTGCCAAATTCTGCCTATTGGCACGTTGTGCGTATATAGACGCCTATACCGCGCCGGCCTTTCATTCGCACGTCTCGCGAAGCATTCCCGGCTCAAAATGAACTCGGCAGCGCGTCTCGTTCCTCTTTCTGTCGGGCCTCCACACATGTCCTCGTATCCCTCGACTCGTACAGATATATATAGCCGCTGTACCTTCTATATGCGCGAAACTCCAGTATTTCTCTGTGCGCTTTCAGCTGTCCATATATATAAGGCATTGTTTTCGAAATAGTTTGAGGAAAATGTCTAGAATTCAGGAAATAATTGCATAAACACTTGTTGTATATATATAAGGTTGAAAAATAACTATTATTATTTACATTTCGAGAGAATTGTTTTTTTAATTTTAAGACATTTGTGTTCGAATGACGCTGTTGCGATTTAAAAAAGAATATAAATTCACCCATCGTCATTCCTTAACGAGTGTTATATTGGCTATTTTATAAGCAAGAAAATACTTTCCAATTTAACTAGCTTGTTAGAATAAAAAAAATAATAATAAATCAATTTTTAATTTAATATCAGATTTTCAGCCCACACATTCGAAAGAACTAAAAACATCATATCCTCATACTCCTGACAAGTCTTGCGTGATTCGCTCAATCGTGCCTGACATCCGTTACGTAACATTGTAACACGCAAAGCCCGCGTCCAGCGCCACGGACAATCCCATATGTGCTACAAACACTCTGCCCAGAGGCAGTGCACATCCTCGCGAGTTTATGCTTTGTGCGCGCACCCCTGCTTCATACGTGTACGCGTACGAACACACGGCCACGGGTGTGAAAGTATGTGTAGGCGGCAAGCCACCTCGGTGTACGTGCATGCGTAATTAATGAAACCAATAAAGCCGCTGACGCGCTACCGCCGTACGCTCGAAATTCGTTAAATTTAATAGAACGCGAGTAATCCGTCCTGGCGCACTACCGCGCGCGCAACGGCGAGCTCTCTGCATTAGCTCGTCGGCGGTGAGACCAAATCCTGTCTCGACCTCGTCAAAACAAAAAATGAATGGACGAACCGATCTGATCGGTGGTATCAAGCGCTCAGAGCTTTGTATTTTTAAGTGCAAAAATGTTTTTTTTTTCTAATAAGAAGAATTTCTAGCCTATTGCCTACAAGAAGCCTATTGCCAAGAGATGGAAAAAAAGAACTAAGTAGTACAGATGATAAATGATTTATAAAAAGCTATCTGATGATGAGCGATCATGTTTCTATTTCTTGTTGTTATGTTGTTTAAAAAGAAATATAGAAAGATGTGGCATGGATATTTGGAAAAGAGTAAAACGTCTTGATCTAAAAATGGCATGAGTTAATGACTTGAACCAGATTATGTAATGATACTAGAAGAGTCTATAAGAATCAATTTTTTGAGTTTTTGAAAATTACAGAATTACCATCATGTTCAAAAATAACAAGTCATTTGTTTCACTTACTATCATTATTATCCTCGTCTATTTTATTAATGGTTTCACTCGAAAAAAACATACGCTTCAAAAAGAACGATTGTAAACTCGAAAATACTTCGAAAATTTGAATTTCGAAAACTAAAGGTATGAAAATTTTGTATCATGATTTATTTACACATTCTAATCTGAAAACTGATATAATAAGAAAAAGGGTTCTTAACGTAACGAAAGAATTTTGCAAAAGTAGATGTTGTCCACTAAAAAGAAAATCAATGAGAAATGTGTGTTTTTCGTTCAATTTTAATTTGGAAGGTCTCATTTTATTCCTTGTTCAATTTTAAGGGGAGGTGCTGATATAAAAATTGGAAAATTTTCAAAATCTGCAAAGTTATATCCAATTGTTTATATACTTTATGGACAAATCTAAAAAAAATTGGTTTAAAAAATTTTCCAATTTTTATATCGATACGCCCACCCTGAAATTGCATAAGGAATAAAATGAGACCTTCCAAATTAAAATTGCTATACTACTTGATAAGACGGCCTTACCTGGAACCTGATATCTTCCAAGTTAGAGAAATTAATTTTTTTCTTTATCAAAGTTATGGATTGCTTAGGCACCAGAAATGCAGCCATATCGAGACTACCTTACTGAGGTCCTAATAAAATAAAATAAATAAATACATTTGCATTTTTTTTAGTAGAATATTTATTAACACATTTTTATTGAAAAAAATTATGTATACAGCTCATTTATTATAAAAATTACTCTCACATAGAATATAGTACGCTCACTAAATGGTTATCTTATTCGCCATTCGAGATTTGCCATGCATGGACTGTCTACCATACATAACCATACATAATACATATACTCCAGACATATAAACATCAGAAACATATTTGGTCACAGGATGATGCTTGGGGAAAAGGTGCCATATCAATTGAGAAAAGTAAGCCTGTCGAAGCAATAGGCTGCAGATAGATGATCCAAAGTACACATACATATTATTATAATTATAAACATGTCAAACACCTGGAAATTTTGAGTTTCAGATACAAAAACTCCATGTTATTTTCTCATCTCATAAATTATTATTGTTTTATACTTGCGAGCCACTTGTTACTAACAAAAATTATGATTTTGCATCAAAAGTCAGATTTATTACTATACAAACCCTTGCATATCTGCAACGATTGCAACACTTAGTCGGATTAACTCCCGTCGTAGGGTAAAAATACCTGCCAGCAAACAGCTGAGCATCACGGGTAAGCCGTGCACAGGCGCCTCATGTCACGCTAACACCCCCTCTCTTTCTCTCTCACTCTGTTCTGCACAACCGCACTGAAATTTCGCGGACAGTCTAGCAAACGTTTAATCTCGCGCGCCAGCGCGACGAAAACGCGGCCGCAAATTTACCGCGACGTAACACGCGCGCGCGCCAAAGTGTCGTGCTCGAAATTCGAGTCACCCTGGCACGCGCGCGTGTATACACACACCCACACATATATATACAATACTACCTGAAGTCCGCGCATTCGTCCGAAATCTAATCTAATTTTCGCCTCTGGGCATCGAGGCACACACCTGCGTCAGTCCGCTGCATTAGCGACTTAATGCACTCTGGTCCAGTGCAGGAGAGAGAAGCGCGCGTATATTTGCATGGCATTAGCCCCGGAGGTCCTTTGTATAATGCCACTTTGTCCCTTTGATTGTGTGAACTAGTCACAATTGCATTATTGGCCCCGCGCGCGTCTATAGATGCAGCGATGGCGACGTCGGCGTGACAGAGTTCGCGGGAGATGCACTTCGCTCCGGGCTCCGGTTCCTTCCCTCTCTCTCGGCCAGTGTGTGCGTGAGCTCGTCGCTAATGTGCCCGTGGGGCTAGTTACGCACACGCGCGCACACGCACACACATCTAGAGGACACTGCACTGTGGAATTTTCGGCTTTGCATGGATGGATTTAATTAAGAGCCTGTTGTTGCACTTGCAGACGCGGACGGACCGGTAATTCCATGTGATCGGTTTGAAAATAATTGAAATTACTAAGGGGGTTGGATGTGATATTTGTTGTAATTGAAAGAGAATGTTTGCACTGAAATCGTATTGATTTTAACTTCCGGGAAGTTTAATTTAGAAGGTAAATTACGTTAATATATGTAGAGATGGAATAATATTTGCGTATAATATCGTCATCTTTGTGTGGCACTACCACGTAAATTCACATTTGCAAGAAATTTTTGGAATACTAAAACGTGATTCGACGTGTCATATGGAAAGCATCATAATAATTCCATTCTTTTAATTATCTTTTTGTTAGATATCCTTATTTTTGGATATTTATTCTTTGAATAAAATAAATTTTAAATGTCAGTATAGATCTATCAAAAAAGTGTCACAGCACGTTAAAAAGTTCTATAATACAAATTAATTTATTCGTTTTCATATCACTCGGGCAACCAGACGCACCACTTTCCATATAATTCGGTTATAAATCAACAGACTTTATTTCTTTCTAATATTATAATAATAATATAGGTACAAAATATGAAAACGTAAAAAGCAATGTTTAAAATTATAATTGAGATTACTACGACGAACAGATAAAAACATGTTTGCCAATGTCGCCCAACACATATACTTTTTATCAATATAAAATTAATTCGATCTTAAAACTCGCACACGAAGTATACAAGTTATTTTCCTTGGAAATAACTCATGCATACAAAACGAAGGAACAACAATCCTCGGCACACAACTTAATTATCTTGCCTCTCTCGGGATCGTAAACCCCATCTGCCGTGCAAACACTCCTTCCGGAAACGCTTCGAAAGCTCGGCCATCTTCCTTGTGTACAGCACTTGCGCAAGCTCCTCGCGATATTCTATCGAAGCCTGTCTCCTCCACACAGATACACATACCTATATAGACACATATATACGCACATACACGTGTATACACACACGGGGGGTAGCCTCCTCGCTTATATCGATCCGACGAGAGGTGGACGACTGTCACCTGTACGCTTCTTCCGCGCCATGTATACGAATTAATCCGTGGGTGCGTCGAGCCGGCAAGACGCAAGCGCGAAATTTCTCTCCCGCGTAATTCCATATACACTATAGATATATAGACGCCCGCGAGTCTTTGACGGCATGCCTTTCCGGCGAGCCAAGACGCGCTGCAGGCTTCGCTTTGATTATATAGGAACGGAGCGATGAATTTAATCAAAGGAAAGCGACAAGTTCCTCGCGTCGCGAGAGTTTCGCGTCCGGGGGCTTTTCAATGCGCGACTATATAGTGGTGCACATGCAGCGAGGGAGCTTTGTGCTTGCTTTTGCTCGGACGAGTTTTGCGATGGCATTTCGCGGAGTCTGCGGGAGGTCGCAGGTGTCTCGAGCGTTCGGTAATTTTAAGGATTAGGTGCATTAGTCGGCTATCTATAATGTACGAGTGTCAGTGTTAGGAAAATTTTGAAGGGAATGAATTTTAAAGTATATAAAATTAAGAGGATGTAGATCCATAAAACTAACCCAATTTCATTATTTAAATTTGTTTTTTTTTTAAATGCGAACATACATATAAATATTATATAAGCACACAGACAAAAGTTTGAGCGATTCCATTAGTATTTTTTTAAGATGTTTGCTATGAAAAATCACGTAGTACAAACGCAATACTACCTTACCGACACCACGGTTAAACACTAAACGCCTTAAAATTTTTTCATTTCCATTAGTTTTTTCCGTAAGATGTTTGCATTGAAAAATTATGATGCAACATTGAACAATTAATTTACCAAATAATGAAATTGGATTAATACTACAACGTTCCGCATCGTTGTAACTGATAAACTAAATGTTATTATTCTAAAATGATAATTTTTTTTTTTACATTTTTAATAAGCCATTCCATCAAGTTATTGCAAAAATCAAGTAAAATTATGATTTTAAACATTATCTGCGTGTAGACTGTTATTTTATTTGTTCCAAAGACACCCCCAGCACTGGAGTGCTTTTGAGATTTTGTTACAATATCTACACATTAGTTTCTATTATAAAAACGTTATGCAATTTTGTTCAAAATTCAGAATTTTTCATCTGCACGAATGACTTCATCTTTTATCGGTGTATTCAATGATAACATGTAAAACTAAATTTTTACGAATTTAGCGAGCGTGAGTGTTTGGCAGGACCCTGAAAATTTAAAATAGGATTCAAACTAACCGTGTTATATCAACCCGTACAATGTCGCCTGAATGGTGGTGCATTAGCCACTAATTACATTGCGAGGGAGATCGCACTGCGTCCGGGGGAAAAACAACGAAAATCAACAGGACAGCGAGGCGCGACGAGAGGTCCAAGCGGGTGCGCGCACGCAATATGCAAATCCGCATAGATAAGTGCACCACGCTCGGCGCGTTTCACCCTCGTAAATCACGCGTCGCGCGAAAGCCCCATTGTTCGCGCCAATGGCGTGCATGCGATTCTTTCGCCGCGTTGTATAGCATTATTAAAAAGGTATATCAACGGATGCGATCCGCTACTGTATATATATAAATCGAGATTAGTAAATTTATTCATTATCGGTATTCATTAAAGAGTTTTTGTATCCGTAAAAGTAATCTGAAATACAATACTATATTGAGAAGTTGTTTTGATTAATATTCTCTTACGGTCCTAATATAAAAGATATCTTATATTTCATATACGTAATTTGAAAAATTAATAATAAGGTAACTTGTGGTAATTCGGCCACCGGAATATTTTCTTTCCAAATTGGGAACGCCCCAAATGTGATATTGGATTTGCAGGGTGTAAAGTGTGCGTTTTGTCCAATTTACCTGACATGTCATCTAATTCGGTCAATATTGAAAACAAAAATAAAATAAATTAAGTCATAAACAGAATAAGAATTAATAAAATTTCATTTGTAATTATATTGCATTCTATAAATGATTTTGGAATTCTATATGGAAGTCTCCGTAAGCTAAACGAAAAATTCATTTTGATCAATGAAATT
>UXGD01006295.1:0-12742 GCA_900474315.1 Torymus auratus
CGATTGCACTCCTGAGGTTATATAATTTATATATTACAAATAGATTAAAAAAAAGATAGACGGATTGAAAAAAAAAAATATATAGTAAAGTCTATCGGTAGAAAATAAAGTATTAAATTTTAAATATTGGAAGTAAAAATTAATTGATGGAATAATTAAATAAAGTTTGAGGAAGCTCAGTGCCAATGAATTGGCAGCGTTTTTTTTTCTTACGCATGCACTAAGAAATAGCGTAGATTCCCAAGTTAGTCATGACTAATTCGATTGCTCAATCAATGATAAGTTTTTCTATCTTTGCTGCTAAGAATATATGTACATAAACAGATTATGTAAATCGCGACGATGAAGATCGAATACATGAATAGTAAATCACAATAAAAAAATGTTACAATTCGTCCGATTATATAGAACGCAATTCACATCATGTAAGTAATCAGCGTAAGTGCAAAAAGACTTGCACTGTACTATCAAGTTTCCGGCGATGTTTTTTCGTCAAATTGTAATCAATGCCAGACGGGTTCTCCGGTGATGCTGTCAAATTCCGGTCAAACAAAACCATAAGATAAGCTCGGAAGAAGATAGAGGCGACAAGTCAGCGACACTGCTATAGTTCGTTTAGTTTATGTTGGGAATTCAGAGAAAGCACGATGAGGTCTCGACATTTGCTGTGAGTACAGTTAAAACTGGATAATTAATTTAATTTCAAATGCTTTTCATTAAGTATTCATTATGTTTGCGTGCAAGTTGAAGGTAAGAAAGTGTGTTGACGAAACTATTAATGTTTTAGTGCATTGGTTTTAATTTATGCGACCTGCGCACTGGCCGTAGTTATTGAGAAACATCATGAATATGGAAACGATGAATTGGATGCGGTTGTCGGCGAATCCAAATATGATAACAAGTATCGCAAGAGGTTTCCACGCGATGTTGACACCGATGATATCAACATAATATCAGGTATGTGCATACTTTACTAATAGATTTGACTATTTTTATAAAGCAATTGTTGTAAAATAGTTTAATTCTAACGTCATTAAGATACGTTTCTCGGGAACAAACTTAACAAGTCAGTGAATCCCTGTGAGAATCCCATCAGTTACGTATGCATTACGGACAATCCCAGGGGCTTCGGAGTCACGGCTAATCGATCCAAACTAAAATCTATGGAGGAAATTAAGGATTACACTATTAGTGAGTTGGAAGAGATGTGAGTTAACGAGTTTTATACAAAAAATTTGCAGTGTAATAATGGTTTTAGGTATTCTGAATGAACGAGTAAAATCGAATGAATTGAAATCATTGAGGATTGAAAAACAACTATTTCAGATGTGCATGAATCTTGGTTTGTTATTACAGAAATACATAATCGTAAATAATAAAAGATAAATTATTATAAATAAACATATTGTGAATTAACTTTATAGAGGAGGCAGAATTATTGACACTAAAAGAGGAAATTCCATATATCGATTTATTCAGTCTTATTTTGAACATCGTCACAAACAACAAAACATGGCAGGATATGGATAAACGGCTATCGGATCATGGCTTTGGTCGCTACTTTTTCGAGATTAAAATTGTCCATCACCCTGAACTTCCAAACCATAACATCATTCAAGTAAGAATCATAAAATAATTTCACTAAAACAAAAAGCAACTAATATGTTTTTAAATTGTTAGTTAGAACCTCCTCAATTTGACGTAGACAACGTAGGTGCGGAATTAAGCGTTACCAATCGTCTTTTCCATATGCTAGGTCACTCTTTTGCAGAGGCTATTGTACAAGAAATAAAACCTCTAGATAGCACAAAAGCCATTTTGAGATTCGTGGAGAGTCTGATGACTGTGAGTTCAATCGTTTATTATGAATCAAAAGTTTTCTTTGTTATAATTTTGTTATTCTGTTTTTCTAGATCATTTATGATTCGAATGCAAAAGGAGACGACGATTTTAGTAAACCTATGACTTTGGGCTTATGGAATGATGTTTATCAGTCTAAAGGACATAATCGTTATACAAGTGTAAACAAGGTATGCGTTGATAATTTGTTGTTCATAAATAATGAGGCAAACTAAAAAGAACCATATAAAAAGTTTTATTTACTAAACAACTTCGTTTTTAGTTGAATTGGATTCAAACACTGAAGGATGAGTTTAAAAGAGTAAATATTACCATTAACTCTGACGAATTAATTGTTTTAAAGCATCCAAAATACTTTGAAGCGCTTGCTAGTCTTTTAGCTTCTACGCCAAATGAAGTTATAGGTATTTGTATATTTTTCTTCTAATTCTTTCGAATAAAATGTATCTCAATTATGAAAATTTTTCTTTCGTAGCCGAAACGATTTTGAGCAGTAAAGTTATGCGCCTCCTCAAAAAGATTCATAGAATTAGACGTGAACCTGATGTTGATATGAAGTACGTTAGATTCTATTATAAATATACCATAAATTATTTATTTATTTGATTTAGAAATGTCTTTACAGAGCGTATCACTGTTCCAAAATGTTTAAACTCCATGCCATTCCATACGTCGTCATGAAGAATCTAGACAAACAAATTGATGTAAAACTGGCAAATATATATTTTCTGCATCTGTATCTTTATTTTAACGAATTATTCATTTTTGTACAGGTAACATTACGCAAAAATTTGCATGATATCGAGGAGAACATAATTAACGTACTAAGTTCAGAAATTGAGAAATCCAATATGCACCACGCCGAGAAAACTTACTTAAAATCTGAATTGAAAGCTGTCAAATTGAATATTTTCGGTAAAATCGACGAAGATTATGTTTCAAATTATTATGGAAATGTAAGTGACTCTTACCATTCCCCTGGTAATAAGCTATTAAAAAATATATATTGACATTGATGTTTTTTAACTCTAGTATGAAGTTGGGTACAGTTTTCTCTTCTCTTCGCTGAATTTCCAAAGAATGTTAAAAGATAAAGAACTAAGTAACTTGAGGCGGACTTCTGAGTAAGCATTAATAACTATATCATACATTATAATTAAATTTTTCCTATAATGCAACTGTTAATGAATAATTTTCTCCACATAGTTTACCGGCTGATTATCTAATGAGTGTAACCTCTACTGAAGACATGTTTAATCTTCATAACATCATAGGTATGTTTAGAAAACCACAATATCATTTCATTACACCTTTCTTAAAACAATTTCATTCTTCCAGCTTACGCAATTCACAAGCTACGCCATAAAGTGAATGCAGTTTCAACTTTAACAAAGTAAGGTGTTTTATTTGCAATTTTAATTATCATTTTGATTGGCTTTAATCCATTTTTGTATTAAATTGTTTAGGGAAACGCTTTACGGCACCTACGGTGAGAAAATAGCCAGTGCGATTCATGAAATACTCATGCGTGAAATCCTACGGGACAGTAGTACGTATTATTTGAGTATTTGTTAAATTTGTTTATCCAAAACATATGAATTTATATATGTATTTGTGTTTTGCAGGTATGAAACTATTATTAATTGAAAGGGACATGTATACAAGAAATGACAAATATTCTCCGGCAGTTTCACAATGCTTTGCTGATGTCAGTAACTATAATTCATAATTAAAGTACAATTTCAACAATATTTTCATATAATTTCAATTTTAGAAATTCGCAAATATGGATACAATGGATTCCTTTGGTCTCGAAATCGCCAATAAAGCTATGTTAGAAGATCTCCATACCACAGCAGTCAATACGTCAGGCGACCAGGAATCAGCGAACCAACATTATTATCTGTCTTTCGTTAACGTAAGTATCGATTATAATTTAGGAATCGAATGTATTAAGTATAGGTAATTGATAAATGTGATTGTAATTTTCCAGTTCAATTGTTGGAGAAAGAAGGACACTATGAGAAAGATTTTGTCAAACTCGCCAGGATTTGCCAACACTTTCAAGTGTCAATTCTCACCAACGAACAAATGTGGATTGACTGCATTTTCAGTAACGACGCCAAGAAATTAAACACAGTATTAATAGACTAGATTTTATATCGATACAATCTTTACTTGTACATTAACTACTATTTTACGTATTCCTAATAAAACCAATTCCAAATAAATCGCACCTTTATTCGCTCAATTTAATTCTCTATCACCAAGCGCGCGCGAAATTAGCTTGATTTTTACGTGGAAATATGAAGACGTCAAAAAGTTCATTGGAACGCGAGCCTTGCACACGGCCGGCAGCAGGTAATGCCGGGTATAAAGTATAATCATCGACCCGCGGGGGGGCGAGTGGCCACATCCAATTAAACTTCCGCAAGGCTAATCTATCAGGACTGATCAACTTTTCTGCTACTTTTATGCGAGGGTGATTGTCATACCAATTTTCAAGTGAACACGTGTTTCGAATTTAATTCGCCCCGACGTGGAACAGAGCGCGCGCGATAGTGTCTTTGTTAATTTCGATTCAGCCCCCGATATTCGACGCTGAGTATATGCGGCTATTTAATTTTTAATCAAACTGTAGTGGGAAAATTTGTCGTTGTAGTTGTTTTACGTACTTTTGAGATTCGAAATTTTTGCAACGATATCTACATGTTGCCTTTTCTAAAAATTTCACGTTAAAGTACTTCAGTAGGCAAAATTTCACCATAAAAAAATATTTATTCTCATTTCATATAACATCCCAAGCCAGAATCGAAAGACCCACCCGCCTACACTAAAACATTTAATACCGCAATTCAGTCTCGATTCCCATCCACACGACCACCTAAAGACATAATTATAACAAACGTCAATTCCCCGGACATAATCCAGCATCGTGTGCTACCGCTCGGCCTCCGCACCACCGCTTAATAAATTCCAATAAACGTCAGATTCAACGGGTCGGCAGTGGGGCTACTTCTCCCCCCCACCTCCTCTCACCACTGTATATATATCTTATTTACACCTCGAAAACCAGTCGCGGGCGGGCTCGCACATTCGTCCGGCCCCTAAATCCCGGACCGCGAGAGACCTCCACTATATAGCTCTATACGCGCATGAAAGAACGTAGAGCTACAAATTCACCTATACGCGTGTGTGTGTGTAGGCGACGCATTAATCTTGCGGATCTTTAACGAATAGCCCGTAAGAGAGAGGGGCAGAGCAGGCAACGTACGACGCGGCGCATTACGTGATCTCGTAAAAATGTTAATGGCCGCGAAACGGCCGAGAGAGCGAGAGAGAAAGGGTATGTGTGTGTGTGGCGTCGCCCGGGACGTGCGCGGCCGTCTAATGGGAGCGCAAGCGCGATTTTAGAGTTCGCGTGTGTACGGCTTTTTTCACCCTCCCCTCGCTCCTGCAGGTTGTAAACGATAATGTGCGCGAGCGCGAGGGAGAATGGGAGAGGAGAGGTTGAACGAGGGGGAGGGGGAATGGCTGTGGGGGAGAGCGCTTTGTTCGGGATGGCTTGGTGATTGAAAAATTGAAGATTTTGGCCGTTTCCGGGTGGAAGGCTGGTGGTAATGTTTATTGTGAAGTATTCGGAGGTTTGGTCATGGTTATTGAGAGAGAGAGGAAGGAAAGGTTTGGTGATATGCTTGCGAACAATTATCGACGTTACTCGAGCGGTTCGGAAACTGATAGAGAGAGAGCTGCGAGACGAGAGAGACTACTCAATTATAAATGCAATTCGAAGAACGCTAAGAGAGTTTAAGAGCGAAACTTGGCCACTTTGTAAATCTTTAACTTCAATTGGTACTTCAAAAGGTTAACTTCAAGCTCTCGCGGTGGTGAAGGAAACTTGGGCGCTTTGTGTTTGTTGTTCGGAAAATTTCAAACCTCCGCTATAGACAGTGTAATTTTCTCTCATCGAATCCGAGTATGAAATTTCTCGCTAATAAGAGTAGAGAAATTTTACTCGATGTAGGTGCCGTGCAAGTGTACGAAGCCCCGAAGTAAACACGAATATAACCGCAAAACTTTTAGCCTCGAATTTTCAAACACCTCGCGCTTTTTCCAACAATAACATAGCTCGAGAAATATATATACTCGTGGTTCATGTTTAGCCTGTGAGAATTCAGTTCCAATCTTAAAACTGTCATAAAACTCGCAGCTCGCAATAGCGCAGGCCGCAGCTATTTCCAATAATCCGAAGGCGAAACTTGTAGTTTAGCTTTTTCGGTTCTTTTTTTTCTTCAACGCAGCGATATTTTATATTTCCCACAAAAAAAATCGTGTTTTCATCAATAGATTCAATAAAAATCATTTACTGTACCTGCAAAACTATCCAAAACCCTCCTAAAACTATCTCCCTTTTTTTGCTCCCTCACCCCAAAATAGAAAAGAAAGACCATCGCTACAGACGACAAAGAAAGCTTCGACATCTCCCCTCTATACACACCGCTCATTCGTTTCGCTCGAGTTGACTCGAGTCGTGTCGACCTGGATGGACATCATCAGCACCGCTGATATCCTCGCGCGCGCGGATGGGAGCCGTAAACTTGCAGAGCGAGCGCCGTTTAAGAGTTGCTCGCGCTGGATTTCGAAGATTTTAGAGCGACAGTTTCGCCGCCACGAGGGGGATGAGCGCGGGATGAAAAATGGGTTAACGTCCGGGTGTGATGTGTTTGTCGGCGAATTTCGTGCTCGTGGTGTGTATAGGTGGAAGAAATTATTTTTGTTGTAGCTTGGCGTTTTAGGTGTGGACGAGCGAATTGGGTTTTTATCGATGTCATTTTATTTTAAAATGACAAGTGTTCTATGGTGTTATCCATTTATATGAAAGATTGTTCAAGGTTTCTCTGAAATTTTTTATTTTATGATGCATAGAATAGTAGAAATGTTAACCAACGATTGATGAACTATTTTTGTCAATTTTTAAATTAAAAACGTCACGCCATGATTATGTTGCTATCAACGAAGAAGAACTATGTATATATATGGAAATATTATATTATAGATTCTTTAAAATACAATCATAGTTTTACATGGTCTTAATTAAATTGCTATGTCAATCTTAAGTAGAAGTGTCTCCATTTGATTAACATGCTAGGTGATTTATTTTCTACCAGGATATATACTATTAAAGTTTTGTAAGATAATTTTTTTAACAAAACTTCATTCTTTTTTAATTTATTTATTTGAATTTCTACAAGATTGCTAACAGTATATCAGAATAATTTTGCCAAAACCATCCTCACCCGTATCCACCAAAAAGCCAACAATTCGACATCACCAATCCGCGTCATTTCGCGCGGCCCCACAAACAACCATAAACTCCGCCGCTCCGACGCGCCCTAGCGGCGCGCAATCAGTGCTCGTTAGTCGCCGGCTAATTAAAACGGATTCTCCTCTTCCCCTCCGTCCCTCCTATGGGCGCGAAAAACCGGCCAACGCGAAGGCGTTAACGCCCCGATCATTGCCCGGAAGAAAGGAACGCGCACAGGAGGGGAGAGGGAGAGAGAAGAGAGAGAGAGCGAAATCCCTCATGATTTTACGAGCGGCCGCGAGTTATGAGATAAGAGGCGGGCGCGTGCGGGAAATATAAATGTTTCCGTATATCAGCCGGCCGCGCGCTCGCGATTTACGACGAGCTTATACGCGCGCGGGGGGAAAAGAGAGAGAGAGAGGAGGTTTTAACTGTTTTATAGAATGTCCGGCTATTGACTGCCTCCGCTACTGTTACTGGTGCTGCGTGCGCGATTTATCGGGGCGGGGATTATTAAAAAAACGAGGGAGAGTAATTGCGAGAGATGATTTTTCGGGGGGAGAGAAGAAGAAGATGTGTAATGCGGAAAAACGCGAATGATCGTGATGGGTGGATGGGATTTCGTGCGACGCTTTTAATAATTTATAATAGTGGGGAGTAGTGGGGTAGTTTGGTAGTTTGAAGGGATATTATGTGTTTTCTGAGGGGATAATTGAAATGGTGGTGGACATCGATCTTTTTTCTAAGAGGATAACTGGAGTCTGTGGTTATTATAAATTGTTTTTGATTAGGATTCTTATTAATGACAACGTACACAACAATACGAATATCAGATTTGACATTTATTGCGCGAAGAAAAGCATTGGTATCAACTTCACAACTTTATTTTCTGTCATTCCCGCCACGTAACTGCTAAAAATAATACAGCGAAAAAATCTAAACGAAAAAAACGCTCAAAAGTCATCAACCATCAATCCACGTCACATTCAACAACTATGGCCAAAATCCACACGAGCTCTTCCTGTACGAAAAAAAAAATACCCTCAGCTCATCGGACGCCTCGTAAAACCGTTTTTCCCCCCATCGTGTGCCCGACGCAACGCAATCTCCCCTCTCCTGTCCGTTCATTCTATCTCCCTCTTCCACGTGCGCGTCCGCCCACAGCACGTCCATCAGAATTTCATGCGATAGCACATAATTGGCCGGCAGCCGGCCAGAGATAAGCGGGCGGATTGTTCTGGCCGGCAATGCGGGAAATTATTTTCCGGATGGCTATCGAGCCCCATATATATAGCTTCGGCCAAGGTTGGCTATCTTGTCTTACGCATCTCTACAGAGGTGGTTTTTTTCGCATGTGTGGTTCGTTATTGACGAATTATTCGGCTGGTATTGTTTTTATGGCGGTGATTCGGGGGGCAAGTGGAGGTGCGAGATTACGTCGTGATGGGGACGTATTGTTTCTTTTTCGTGATTGTGAGGGTTTGCGGAGAGTGAGGAGAATGAGGAGGGAAGTAGGCTTTTATGATAGAATTCAATTGTTGAATGTTGTTTTAGTATTGTTTTGTATTTTATATTGTTTATGTACTGTGCAGATATCGCGAAATTCATATTACCATTGGGCGATATGATAATGGTCTGGTATTATTACATTAAATAATTGAATTGCAACATCCAATGAAACTTTATTGATTATACTGTACTTTATATTAATAAAATTATGAAAAGGCTAGTATGAAAATTTATAAGGTATAGACTAGGTATAGATTTATAACTATTTATAAATAATAATAAATATCTATGTAATACTACTAAAATATTTGAAAAGTAAATAAACGAACGAAAACATATAACATGGTAATGATGAATATCTATTTTAAAAGCTATTTTAAAGACATTAACGATATTTATCTATTTTTTATAGAGTATATATTTATACTTGTCATGCAACGTAAAATGTTATTCTACTTTGTAAGAATGAATATAAAAACAAAAGTTTTTAAATAAACTATACTAAATGTGGGCGATAATTATTGTCGTAGCAATGCTCTATCCTTAGATCAAAATTTTATGATAAATGATAAAATTGAACTCACATGTTTTTATATATGATACATCATGAATATAGTATTGTTCAAGGTTACGCAAAAAAGTAATTCGTCATTCACCAATTATTTTTCCGATTACTTAAAAGCTTATATCTAATGGCCGCAAAAAGGGTGGTGATAGATAACGAGTACATAAAAAATCCATTTTTATATTCCGACACCCTTTCACTGTAATCATTCCTGAGGTAACAAATCGGTTACGAAGTTGAGCGGTAGAACATGGTTTTGAACCGTCGGTTGGACAATGTGTTCTCTCGTGAGAAAAACGTGGCTCGTGTACTGCATATTTGTGCTAAACTGTTGCGAAGTCAATTCAGCTGCTACAACTATGAACGACTGGTTGAACGAGCTCGTAGAAAACATCCGCCGGTACACGCAACCGTATCAAGTTACCATTTTTATAAACAGTACCACTATTACACCTGAGTACAGAAATGTGTTTCAAAACTTTATTCAAAATATCCCGAGTGCAACGATTGATTTGTCAGAAATGGTAAGTGCTAAGAATATGCGATTAATGGCTCAGCCAGTTTTTGAAAATCCAAGACACGTGACTCTGTATGTGGTATTTGACTCCACGGGTAAAGGTAATGATACATCATCATCTGTGTACTTGAAAAATATAACGAACTTTTTTGTACAATTATCTCCGAAATCTGTTAGACCGAAATGTTTGGTTATAACAATCAAGGAGGATTGCTACGAAGATAATTACAGGACATTATTAGAGTATACGTGGACAAAGAAATTCATCGATTTTACAATTATCGAGATAAAGGCTAAAGAAAAGCCAGTGATACACAATTACAATCCATTTACGCAAAAAATTAAGACTGAAGATTTTTATCGACATATCAATATTTTTCCTGATAAAGTATTGAACGTAAATGGATATCCATTAAAAGTTCCAGTATTCATAAATCCACCACACATGAACATAACAAGAGATGCACAAGGCCAAGTAGCAGATATCGATGGCTTCTACTACGAAATAACGAAGATTGCATCGAAAGCTGCAAACTTCACTATAGACTATGCACTTGACTTACATAATATATCATCTTTACTAGTCATGAATAAGACCATTGATGCAATGATGCGTGAAGAGGTGAACATGGTGCCAGTACCATTTCCAAGTATCGAAGAAAATGCTACCTACGCAGATCTCGTCATCGAATTAGACGTGGGCTACATCTACGTGAACACGGTTGTGGTAGTGCCTGTTACGTATTTCATAGAACTCCTGAAAACTCTCGAGATAATGTTTATGATCTTGGTAATACCATTTGTAATCGCTGCTTTTTCGCGCATCCTGCTAATAATCAGAATCAATTACGACTACGTCAGATTATCAGATCTGTTTCGAGTTCTCTTGGGTACCAGTGCCGTTGTGAAACCAACAAGACTGATGGACCGAATGGTATTCATAAGCATCATTGGCGTATCCGTAACCTATTCCTTCACCTTCTACACCCGACTCATCAACGTGAACGTAATCCAGAGCGAAGTAAGATACGATACCTTCCAAGCCATCAGTGAGTCACCCCTCAATATCAACATTAACAAGATCATCTTCAACCGTACCTTCAATCTTGACAATCCGTACGTCCAGAGGATAAAGCGGAAGACCGTCGCGGTGCCATTCACGAGCTCCTGCGACGTCACGATGATCAACAACAAGACCTGTATGTGCCTCATGTCGTCCGTCAGGGCGACGATGCTCACTGGTCGTTATCGCAACTTTGACGGCTCAGAAATTACGAAGATTGCCAAGCCTGTTTTCGCTACCGAGAGGTGGACTTATATTTTTGAACGAGGATCCCCCTACATCGAGCGCTTTTATCAACTGATGCAGAGGATCCACGAGTCTGGAATCTGGCGGGTTATCAAGTACCGGGTGAAATACGTGGAGAAGCTCAAGTTCAAGAAGGAGAAGAGCAGCGCGAAGACCGTTTTCCTCACGCAGATTGTTTCCATTCTGGTGGCTGGATACGCGGTGTCCATACTGATGTTCGCTATCGAGTGCATTTTATATCGGACAGGCTTGCACAAGTGTTTTAATCGTACAAGAATAAATAACTTTTAACACGTTCAACGTTGTTCTGGTAAGGTTATCATCTAATCTACAATTTATTCCACTTTTTTCTCACTAATTACACATTTTAATGCTAATATAGCAGCTCGACGTTATTACATTCAAACGAACCCATCCTCAAACTTTATTATCAATCAACACTCTTCATCCCGTCGGGCACACTGACCGCGGCTCTCGCTCACGGGCATTATGAGGCATTAGCTGACCTAATTACGTAGTTAACATCTCCATCGCCTTATCAACTCAGGTATATACATACATACAGACACACGCGAACAACAACCGTTACGCGAGTATACGAAAGTTAGGGTGTACCCCAGGTGCAGGGGCGTAAAACTACGCCCCGGCTAACGCGATAACTTTACAGTTTTGCACGCGGGTGGGCAACAATAATCGTTATACGCGGGCGTGCGCGCACACGTCCATTAAGCGTGAGGCAAACTGCGGAATTAGAGGGGAATTTGATTCGACGCCTTTTTGCGGCTACGCGAAGATTGCCCAAGCCGCGCGTTTAAACAATTTCATGCCGAATTAATGGTATTGTGATTACGGATGGATTCGACGGTAAAGGTGGGTAGTGGATTTTACAAAAGTAGGAATATGTTGAATTAGAGGTAAATGTGATTTATAACGGTATAAAAAGTTATGTATATGCTTTATGTAATTGCTGTATGAGTTAAGAAAATAATATTTATTTTTCAAATCGAATGAACTTTCGAACAATCGCGAATCTCGAAACTTTACGACTATAATGAAAACCCTCGATGATCGCCTCGTTAAATCCACATCGAGTACCTATACACAGCATTATAATTTCCCAGCTCCGACAACGCGCTGCTCTTAATATACGCATTATCAATGCCGACTGCTCTCTGATAACGCATTATTCTTGAATGGTGAGATCTCTTCTTTATACACAACCGGTCGAACTGGAGGCCGAGCGCGAGCAAAAACCCATAAAAGAAATACGTCTGATAAACAATGTTAAAGGCCGACTAATGGCACGTGAATTCTCGGACTCGGCTGAATAAAGCGTGCATTCGCGCAATCTTTATGCTTCTGCCGCGCGTCGTGCGAGGGGCTCCATAAACGCGAGAGAGAGAAGGAGAAAGAGAGAGGAAGCGCGCAATTTCGCGGAGGTATTTGTCTTGGCGGCGTCGGCTCTTTCTTCATCCGGAAGTCGGGGCCGCGACGAGCTAGATGGATCGCGTGTGTTATTAGCTCGTGAAGCCCCATTTTATTGTTGATAAAATTTAATGTTGTTGGTTTTTCGCTTGAGAGAGAGAGAGAGAAAGAGAGAACGAGAGAAAGAGAGAGAGAGAAAAAGAGAGAGAGAGAGAGAGAGAGAGAGAGAGAGAGAGAGAGAGAGAGAGAAAG
>UXGD01006296.1:0-12741 GCA_900474315.1 Torymus auratus
GCACTACATGAGCCAATCACATAACGTTTATTTTGGCTTCACAACATCCGGTCATGACTTTTTTATATAGGGATAGGTGTCGGAATGCATTCCTTACATGGTCTATGTGTTCGGAGTCGTCGATTACGTGGAGTGTAAGTGGTGCGCACCGTAGGTTTTTTCCTCTAGATATCGGAATGCATCCAATGCATGGTCAAGGAGGTCGAAATGTCAGGTGAGAGTGTCTATTAGGTGATGCTCTATGTAGTTTTCACCGTCCAATATGTTTTCGATGCGTTTCAACACCTAGAGGCAAAAAATTATACGGAGCGTGTCACCTAGAGAGTCATTGGCTACCCTGAACATCTATAGATCAAGCATTGGAAAATTAATTTAATATATTTTATAGTATATTTTGTTGAGGCGCAAAAGATTAATCTATATATGCATTGAGGGGAAAATACACGTGTTTTCTGTGATTCGACTCATTTTACATAAATTGAGATATAAAGAAAAATTACATTTTTTCGAATAATAAAAAAATAATGTTTATTGAAAAAAAAATATACATATAAAAAAATTTTCATCAAGAGGTTTGATGATTTTTTATAAGAAGCTAGAATGAGTTTATAAGTTTAGGATCGCGTTGTCTGATTTGTGGGAGATGTGCACGCAATATATAGCTCCGGCGCCGTGCCGTTACATCGTTCATATTGCACCCATATATTGCCCATATAAGGCCTATATTTTAACAATGGCTCATGTATAGCCCCTGCATCATCAATACATTTTACATATTGGCTATACTATCTTTCTCTACGCAGAATGACTTCACATTTGGGACCAATTTTCAATTGATTAAACTTATCAGTAATTCTAAATTTTTAATAAATTTTTGTGAGAATGAAAAATGATAATATAAAAACTAGTACAACAAAAGCTGTGTTAGTTGTAAATATTTCATTAGCAAAAGATTATAATTGTTTTAAGGAGGGAATAACTTTTATTTGTTAAAAATTATAGTGCAATAAAGAAAATTTGAGAAAAAAATTGGCACGATAATTTGCTAAAAGCATCTAGTGCTGCCAATGTTCTTTGAAGGCGTCGGGATAAGTTAAGGAATCGAAAAAGAGGGGAAACGAGAATAGGAGAGGATCTGACGTGTAGGAAACGCGAGTATCTGCGAAAATTCAGTTTTCCTCCTCGACCCTCGGGGATTCCCGAAAAATGCGTTTCGTCTTTAACTTTTCTTCCTCTTTGCGCCACCTACGGCGTTTCCCTTGGCTAAATTCGTTAGGCTCTTCGCTGACTCTTCTTCGCCTCGTATAGACTGTACTATCCTGTCTGGAACCGTAGACGGTCCCTTATAACCTTTGACCTTGTGTTTGTCATTTTTTCCTCTCTTTCATCTAACTTTGTTGTTTTACGTATAAAAACTTTGGAATATAGAATTTTTATGCTTTCGATATTACTGAATAATATTATATCATAGCTATAATACCCGCATTTTTTATAAAACTATTTGTAATTAAAAAAAAATTAATATTATCGTTATTAAAAATGAAAACAAGTAACAAGTACGCTTTTACAAATTTAATATTTTAAACTAAACTAATGGACTTAAGAAGCACAAAACTACCTACTGACAGATGACTACCTTATATTTTACATTATAGTTCGCCTTATTTAGAAGAAAAATTTATTTTACATTATCATAATACTGTGTAGGGATGGAAGAGATACGTCGTAAATGAAATAATTTACATTTTTCCACAATATATGAATAAATAACAAATAAACGCTTTGCTAATGGGACGCATGGAATGTCGGTTTTCCACATCCCTTAAAAAGACTGTTTATCTTTCTTATATAAAAAATATTTCTATCGAAAGAAGCAAGCGTGAATTATCATCATTTCTTTTTTCGCCTCTAGGGCCAAGTCTTTTCCCACGACTTGACGTCACGCACGCGTGGACGCCGTATGTATAATTTTCTTACCTTTAAAGCGCCTTGCTCTCTTTTTACGACGATGTATAGCTATATACGTGGCCTCGGTCTTTAAGGCGCGAATTTGCATCGGCGAGCGCAGGGCCTCCTCCTTTTTTGAAGTTGAAATATTACGCTGCACGCCGAGGTATCTAGAAATACCGTAATTGCACGTTTGCAAATTAAGCTGGACTTTACCGCGATTTTTGTTTATCTCTTTGCTTAACCGCTAATTAGGTAGTTAAATTTTATTCTTCTCGGGTATTATGATCCACACATTGTTTTTTTCTTTACAATTGTTCTTAAAGTTTTTAAATATTAAAGTTTTGGTAAGGGTTTGTTAAATATTATAGAAATACAATTTGCAAATTTAAAATAAGCACGCATGATGAATTTATTATGAATACTTTTAAATGCGTTTTTAGGAATTTATACTAATTTAATTTAAAAGAAAAACTAGCTGACTCTTGAAAAAGTCTTTGTAAGTAAACACAATGTCGTAAAAAAGTTGCAGCGTAATAATGCGAATTATGATGGACCATCCTGAAAATTTTTATTATCTTTTCTTTGAAACAATAGCAGTACTGAAGCACGATGGAAACAACGGAGGAAGCCCGAAAGGCAATAAAGGGCCGTCGTAGCAGAGGCTCCATCAGTTAGACGTATTTACTCGAACTGCCCGTCGCGGTGCATGCGAGAGCACAAGCGCTGGCCTTCTCTAGCTGTAGTTGAGATAGTAGTTGAGGATAATCCGCCTTTTCATTCTCTCTCTCCCCCCCCTCTCTCTCTCTCTTCTCCTTCCTCACATGCACTTCCCCTCCTCTTCTTCTCACTTGTTGATTGTGCAGCTAGTACGTATTCTTTGTCTTATGCAGGCGCTTTTTCTTTCTCCCTCTATACCATATTACATTCTAATGAAGTTAAAAAAGGTGTGCGAATGGATAAAAAGGAAAACATATTATAGACGACTTATTTTTATATTATTTCAACTTGCAGTTTTATTTCAAAACCTCTAAATAGTAGCAAAACTCGTTAAAAGTGAAAGAGTAGTTTTTAAATTAATTTTTTCAAAAGCCTCTAAAAGTTTTTGCAGGTCATATTTTAAATTTACTTGAATAGTATATAAAACGTACGTTTTTCAATGTACTTTTAATTTTCAAGATTCCCACTTACACACGCGTGTCTGCAAACCTGCTTGCACGTATACGAAATCTAAATAATGAACTCGGATAAAAGATCTAAAAAGCTACTTTTGCCCAAATTTTCACAACGACTAATCTACCTTTACTGCTCTTATTGTAACCCTTTTTTAAGAAACGAAAAAAAGTACCAATGAATTGGATGAAGTTTGTAATTCAGCTGATTCTTTCTACTTTGTTGTTCTTCTCTTTCCCCCGGGTTTCATTGACCATTGGCATAATAAATATACAAGGGAACATCGGGTGCAAGCAGCGTGTATGCATACTATCCCTTGGTTCGCTTATTATTGAGTGCCGAGTTGGGTGCACGACCGCATGACTGCTTCAGTGCTCGGATCTTAAAAAGCTTGTGCAAGCGTGCGAGAAAGAGAGAATCGCAAAGTATACGAGAACAAGGTATAAGAAGAGAGGAAGGAAGAAAGAAAGAGAAAGGGGTTCTCTCGGGCCTTGGACCCAGGCTCTGAAATTGCTCTTATTGGCCTTCTCTTGGAAGCCTGGGGTGCGCAGTTCGCTATTAAATCAAAGTCCTCTAGTAACGTGGGCAACACAAGGGTGACAGAATAAAATAGATGGGTTTTCGAGTTAGGTGCGCTATAGGCGAGCAGAACAGTAGCTAGGCGCGTGATTCACCGATGAGCATTTGCTTGGACTCGTTTATTCGTTCACTTGAAAATAGTGTTTCGATCAATTAATATGCTATAAGAGTCGCTATAGTAATAATACCATCTATGATTTTATTATTTATCTGGTCCCGCAGTGACCTAGGATAAGACGTGTTAAAAAAACTCGTTAATAAAAGTAGAGTACCGATTGAAGTCTCCTACACCTTGCAGTACGTAAACTCTTAATAACTCAGATTCACTACTAGTTTTTCCATGTGTCATTAAAAACCTGTCTCGGCTATGCCATATAGATACGGTCAACTCAGTCTGGCCGGGATACCCCAAGTCGTTTGTGACCCGGTTACACGGGCTGTTTATGAACTAAGTACCCAAGTCTGAAGCGGTAAACATCTTCTCAGATGACAATTTTTCCAGGTTCATCATATTATAGCTTTTCCGCTCCACTCACCCTTCTAGCCTTGTTCGCAGAAAATACACCGGCGTTTCTTGATGGACCTTTCGTTTCTTGATACACCTTTTGTCGAGGTTATACCTCCGAAACTTCGAGTAGCCGACATACACTTGGTCTTTATAACTAAAGTTTTATTCTCTCAACAAAATATATTTTGCTAAATTTTCTACGTATTGTTGTTGTGATTTGTTTCTGAGGGCATTCCCACATTGTTTAGCTATTTGCCACTTAATACGCAAACAATCGTGATGGCCTTTAAGGACCAATTTGGCGGGGTGATGATAGACCTGTCGAACACAGTATCTGAGGATAACGCACTGGCGAACAAAATATATTCATTATATAGTTAATTCGGTTCATAATTGACAATCATGATTATTTCGTTAACCCTTTGGGTTACAGAAGAATCAATAGCATCCCATTTTTTTTTAATCGATTCTCTTCTTTCTTTCTAGGTTTTAGTTTAGATAGATACATATATGTTACAGGTCCACAAGTCAATTTGTTTCTGTAAATAAAAAAAATTTCCAAAAACAGTTTTTTGTCAGTAAAATGTATAACTTAATTGGTTAATAGTTATATTGGCACATGATTTACTATTATATATGTATGACGAGATTTAGCAATAACATATGATTGTGATTAGAGCAGTATTATGAAAAAACACAATAATGTGAGTTTATTAAAGATTTATATATACATATTTTAGGAAATAACTGTGTTGCGCTTTAAGGGTTGACAGCTATGGTTTCAGTTTTCAGGTTCAAGACATTTGTCTAAATATAGAGAACTTTTAATTACACATATTCTTACATTTCAACGGACTAAAGCAATAAACTTTATGCCATTGTCTTTCACAGCATTACGGATTACCTATAAAATATTGACCATCCCCATGCTGTTCTTCATTTTTCTATAAAATCCTTAACTACATAAAAATGCCACAAAATTAGTTCCGACACGTATCCGCTGCGTAATCGCGTTGACCGCGGCGGGCCGCGCGAAATCCCATCAAAGCGGCAAGCTGCACCCGCGCGCCTCGCCATACGCAAAAAACTCCTCCTCGGCGTGCGATGCTGCTCTTCTTTTGTTTATCCTCTCGGCTACCCCAACCGGTATAGATCGTCGCAAGTCAATATGGCAGCGGCGACGTGGAGAGAAAAATCGAGACAGGCTCGGGAGAAAATCCAGCGCGTCGGTGAAGAGTTGCTGCTTTTCTTCTTACACGTGCCGCGAGAGCGGCACACACGACCCTACGCCAGATGTTTTGCGATCTTTTATTCAGTAAGTGATTTTCTTTCGCGCCGCGTATAAGCTTGTTTATTGCCGCCGCTCTCAATGCGTACGCAAGAGCACCGTTTACTCATACCCCGCGCGTGCGATTAAAAAGCCGGCCTTTATAAGCCCGATCGGAGTGAAAACCGTAATAATGGATAATGCAGCATCGGCGTCATCACTTTTTTGCCCGCGCGAAATCCTTGTATATTACAAACGATGTGTTTTCCGATAGAAATTTTTACAAAATATTTGTACCTTCCATGAACACGCCAACTTTTATATTAATAGTATATTCTATACTATACAAAATATATAAGAAAACATTTCTATTAGCTCGGATTTTCCGTACACTACAAATTGTCAGGCTACGGCGAAAATTTATAGCCGGCGATTCGCCAAGAACACGTGCTCCGTCGTTTTTTACAACTTAATTAAGGCTTACTCGTGTTTTAGCAAGAGCCAGAGTTGTACTATTCCGCGCCAGTTCGTCACTGTCAGAGTCGCGCGTAGTTCTGTATATAGCGAGCAGCGACACAGAGAAGGTGCCGCGCCGCGCTTGGAAGTTCCGCGAAAGAATTTTGCGGAAAAAGCCTGCGAATGTCTCTCGCTGAGAGAGAACCACTGCCGCAGGAGAGAACTTTTCTTGCCACGCACTTCTCCTATACTAGTACGAGTGTAAAATTCATATGGGAAGCGGCGCGCGCACGAGCGACAGCGCGCGGTATTTTTTCCGAGGGACGTTTCCGTGCAGCAGCCGTCGTTCCCTATCGCATCGCGGAATCCCTAATGCGTGCCTGTATGCAAAAGGCTGCGCCTATAAATTCTCCGCGTCTCGGTTGGATAGCATGACCAATAAAGTTCAAATATATGTATATAGAAATGAGCGTGTCCGGCCTGCGATGGGAATCGATAAGGCCTCCGGTTTGAGAAAATCGACTTTACACCTCGCGGTATATAGCTACTTTTTACTTGTCAGTTGACGCTTGACAAAACATAAACTATATTAAACTTGTGCTTTAGAAATTTATTCAAAAACATAATATACTTGATTCTATATGAAATGCAAAGCGTTTGATTTATAGCTTGCCTCGTTTGTAAAAGTATCTGGGAAAGCAGCAGGAGCAGCAGCAGTAGAGGTTCAATTACAAATCCGTGACTCTCTAAATAGGATAATCGCATATTCCCCGCGCGCGGCGCACATATAGGCAGGTATTCATCCATATTACAGAAACGCCAATTTGCGGCACGCACGGACGGGGGAAGAGAGAGAGAGAGGGTGGGTCGAGGCAATATCGCGCGGGCGCGCACTTTGAATCTCGGTTGCCGCGCGACCGGCGCCAGGCGCAGTAGCGGTAGGTATACCGGCAGCCTTGAATCATTCAGATCTCTCTCGGCGCGCTCTGGCTTACAATTAGGCAAATGCGCGCCGGGATTTCACCGGTGAAATAATCGATCCTCGACGGCGGCAACTCCTCCGCCTTATTATGCAGCAGCCAAGGGACACGGTAGCCTCTCCGCCCCCCACACACGCATACGCGCGTGTATAGAGGAGAGGCGCGCCCACGGATCACAGCTCTCTGTCGTGCGGTTATCGGGTTTGGGCCTAAGTAGCACTATCAAGTAACGACGGCCCGTTGTCTGCGATGAGCTTACACCCCATAAATGTCTCCGACACTCTCTCGTCTATTATCTTGTTCGCGCTGCTTAGGCCTATCATCGCGCGGGCCTCTCTGCGTGTACCTACCTTTGTGCGAGCGCCTGCATTGAGGGAGAGAGGCGTGTAATGGCTCCAGGAGTCTATGGCCCTTTAGTCTATAGTGCTAACCATGGAGCGCGTGCAATTTCACTCTGCATTATATTATATAAGTGAGCTTTATGTTTAGAACAATATATAAGCATAATTTTAATTGCTTCTATATATATAAAATTGCAAATACAACTTTTTTTTTATGTTATTTCAGGTAAGTTTGATCACGCAAAGGCATTGATCAGAAACAATTTTTGCGAGTATCGAACTTTTTTTTCCCATTACTGAGAAAAGCATATACCTATCGTAGTCGTTAGAGCATATCAATGATTATTAAGAAAATGAGCAATCGCAGCAAAATTCCCGGCGGGCTCATTATCAGTGGTAAGAGAAAATTATACATCCTCTCTCGGGGTACAAGCACGCGCAGCGATATTCAAACATCCTCGCGGAATGACAAAGAAACTCGGCGTACGCGCGCGCGAGATCGAGAGGCGCGCGCGGAGCCAGCGCAACACGTGTTCCCCCGTCCGGGCTGCCTGCACCCGCGAGAGCCTTTTCTCTCCCACAAGGCCGCGCGCTGCATGCATCGGCCGCGCACGCACAAGTAAGTAAGTATACTTGTATCTATATGCGAGCGTGCACGCGCGTACCATAGATTATTACGCTGCTCGTGCGTCTGACGTGCGCGCACACACACACACACAGAGACTCGAAATTAATTTGCATTAGCAGTGCGCTTACATTTTAGTGCCTCGGTCCTCGCTGCAGGAATTATTGCCGGGGCTCTGCGGTGTGCACCTCGCGTGCATCAAGCGCCAGTCTATTTTCCCTCTCTTGGCTCTCTGCGGAGCGTCGGAAGGAAGTGCTCGGGACGCTATAGGTGGCAAAGAGCGTGGATAACGAGATTGTTAATAAGGTACATTTGCAAATCGCTGATGAAGCTTCCCAGAGGTGAGGTGCAAGTGGAAGACTAAGAGAGACCTAAGGTATTTAATTAACTATATTAACCTCGTCCAATATAATCAAGACTTTTTACAAAAGTGTATAGATATGACACGTCTGAAACATGTGTATGCAGTGAATTTTACATTAATTAAAAAGTTGGAGCGAAAGAGATAAACCTCTATTAGTTTATTCAAATAAATCATGTAAATTTAAGTATAAGCTGAATACGTAAGAAGAAATACATAAGTGTAATACAAGCTCTCGATGGTAACAGCATATCGAGGGGAAAGTAATACCATGCAAGAAACCTTTAAAAGACTTACTTGACGAAGTGCTGAAGACGCATCGGAAAGGCGAAACTAGTCGTATTGATTCAGTTGGAAGAAACAATGGTAATGCAATTAAATATTATTGACAGGCACAATGATTTGAACTTTTTTATTTTATTCTTTATAATTGCTGTCAGTTTTTTTACATTTTTTTAAGTCAAAATTTGTGGTTTCCAAGATTTTAAATCTTATAGAAAAAAACAGAGAAATACATACATACGTGTACGAACATACCCACGGGAATATGTTTTAAAAGCTATTTACTCCGGTTCTAACTGTCCAGTAATCTATCAAAGAGTATTGTTATTCTTTACCACGTTGTGCTTTAGAAAATCAAATTTTGTTTGAAATAAAACAGTCAAAAGTTTTGATTTAATTTCATTAACTACTTCATTATGGGATGCTAAAAAGAGAAAGAGCCTTTGATTCGCAGGAAGATTTTTTTTCACACTTTTTTCGACCTTTTTTCTAATTACTTGTGGGGAAGTTGGGGAAACGTGTAACTACGCTTTGATTCTGCGTCGTTGTCGAAATTACCGACGCGGTCGGGCGCCTTCGTCAGCTATTTCATGTCGACCCAGTCGTTGCAAAATGTTCGACAATATCTTGAAGCTGATTACGCACCTTTAAACAATATGGTAATTTATATTTCTCTTAACAAATTATGCAAGTTTCCACAAATTCATAACATTTTTTCAATGTCCGTAAGAAAAACTTTTTTTTAAGAATTATTCTCTGCAAGTGATGAAATTTTGAATACATAAAAATATAGTGTTAATAATAAATTGTGGACTTTTATAGCTTCCCTTCAGCTTATTAATGTTTTGCTTTATGTCTTGCTTTTTGGGCTTCAAATACTCAATGTTCAACTCTCAGAGTAAAATTCGATGAATCAGTTGACATCCTCCTTCGTCAAAAAATAATATCAGCAATGAGTTTCATACGATCATACATAAAATGTACTAGTTATTTATCACAAATATAAACGCGTACTAATAAGAAATAAATAAAATTTGACTGAAAGGACATTTATAAGAACAATATAGTTTAGAAAAAAAAACAAATTGTAGTCGAGAGCTCGCAAACCTCTCGAAAGCTTCTGTCCTCGAACGATTTACGAGGTTTACTCTACGAAACGAGCGCAAATCAAAGAAAGGGCTCGTTCAGAAGGACCGTCCCTTTTCTCGTCCTTGCAGATAGCTCCTAATTTGGAACCAGCCCCTTTCTTCTTGGCCTTTAGTAGAGGGGTTGCGAGAAAAACTTTTTAAATCACTCTAATTGTACAAAGTTTTAGACAAGCCATAAAAAACTTCAAAATAATTTATTAACAATGTTACACTTAAAAAGTTGTTGAGATATTACCTAAGACTAAGTCATTCAAATGAATGGGTTAAGTAAATTAATCAACACGAATAGTGTTATAATTATATAAATAAATATAACTATATTTACATTTTATAATTTATCTATGTAAATATATACAAAATTATAATACTATTCTGATATAAGACGATTGAGATTTTTTTATATATACAAACCACTATGTAAAACTTATATACTACTTTAGTTAACAAATAACTGATAGATTTATGGACAGCGTATTGATAAACAGAATTTTGTTTTGTTATTTTAAAAGTTTGGAATCTTCGATCTTGTGTTAAAAAATTTAAAAAAATATTAATGATGTATTTTCAGGGCTATGATTTAGATCGCATGGGTTGACGTATGATAGAATTTCGTTCTTGACAAGAAAGTTTTTTTATTCGATAATTGTAGGTTAAAGTCCGATTGAATCCCAGAATAATATTTCTCCTAAATTATTATTGCTTTGCATTGTAAAGTTACTTGGGCCAGCTATATGCATATATTGAAACTGTTTAGCTTTCGCATTTAACCTAGGCCATGCTGTGTTTAAATTCGGTTTCCTAAATTGTAAAAAATAAATAAATATTAATCAAAAAAATTTTACATCATGATTTAAATTGTAAATAAAAAATTAAACTTCAAAAGTTTACCCATCACTAGCAACAGAATTCCAAAAATTCAGCATGTCTTGCTGCATCGCTTTATCTTTTTCAGTGGTAGTGGGATCAATGTAATTATTTTCTAGAACCATGTAAATGTCGTCATCATGGCTAACACCTATAATGTATGTAACGTTGATAAGACAATAACCAAATTATATTTGTTTTTATCAAAGTATAACATGCATAAAGATAATTTTTCAACCTAAATTTTCAGTTGTATTTGATAAGTGATCACTCAAACTTTGCGCAGCTCTATAACTGTAATAATAAAACCAAACTGGATTTTTGTTTATGCTAGCTTGTAATTTTGCAGCTCTTATTGCACCAGTAACAATTTGATCATCTCCCGTTAAGTGTGTTAAATTTTTTACATCCTTTTTATCGGTACTGAAACGATTGTTACCAAAGTAATGACGTTTTGCAAGTGTTACAAGTTCAGCATGTTTATTTCTGGGTACAGTATCGTGAAAATGAAGCATGTAAGGCGCTATAGCTTCCCAATTTTCATCTGTATATACTACCATATCTTCTTTTAAAGCGAACTCTGAAAATAAAAAAAAGTTACTTTTTTAATTCAATAATTTAAACATTACCCTATTTGCAAAACGAACCTGCTGTTATATATAATCCTTCTTCACTTACTACACCAGCAATCCATGGAATGTCGTGAACTTTACCACTCTGTATTATATTTCTTGGCGAATCATTAATAAAGTAATTTTCTCCTATTTTTTCAGCAACCGGTGGGAAGAAAACGTACGAGAAATATAAATCTGACTAAAGATAGAAAAATCTAAATTAATAATAACCATTATAAGTTTATCCCTAAATTTTATAATTTAATAAATATTATGAAGGTTTACATTGAAAAATTGACAATCATACCAACAATTCCTTTACTGTAGTGGCAATCTTTTCAGCAGAATGACTTCGAAGACATTCTACCATGATTGATGAATTATATGTTGGACATGTTAAAGCGTTAGCTAATGTTTTTGTTCTATCGCTGCTATCAGAAAGGTATGCCCAACGAGCTAAAGCAGTTCCACTAAAAGATATTCCATTTTGAAATAACCCAGCACTTAAAGGAGACAAATAATGATGATGGACACTGGCACCTCCGGCACTAACACCTGTTAAAGTGATTTTTTTAGGGTTGCCGCCAAAATATTTAATATTTTCTGAAATCCAACGTAGAGCTAAAGATTGATCTTTTAATCCCATGTTTCCTGAAACGACATTATCTCCAGTGCTTAAAAATCCGAATGGTCCAACGCGGTAATTGAAGGTAACTAAAATTAGGTCTCTATCCATAAGAAATTTAGCTCCATATTTCGAACTTGTTCCGTATTGAAAGCCTCCCCCGTGTATCCAAAATATTACTGGCAATAATTCTGTTGCGTTTTTTGCTGGCGTATATATATTTAGATACAGACAGTCTTCGACGCCCCAAACCCCGCCATTACCAGGTGAATTCCTGAATGGATTATATTGTGAGCAAGCGTTAGGTAACTTAACTGCACTAATATCCTCAACCCAAGCAGGAACAGGGACGGGAGCCTGCAATATAAGAGGAAGATTTTAATGTATAATATGCCCATTGATGTTCTTTGAAAAAATTTTAATTTTAACATTTCTTTTTTCATTTATCAAAGGATTGTTACTGATAATACGAAACATAATATTTATTTAAATAAAAAAACCGCTGCCAATTCATCGGCACTTAACTTCCTCAAACTTTATTTAATGATTCCTTTAATTAATTTTTACTTACAATATTTAAAATTTAATACTTTATTTTCTACCGAGAGACTATGCTATATATTTTTTTTTATTTTTTATTTTTAATCCGTCTATTTTTTTGTAATCTATTTGTAATATAAAAATTATGTAACTCCAGGAGTGCAAATGTTTTAATATCACATTATGATATTTCAATAAAAAAAACGTAGAGGAAGTTGGGTCACGACGATCCTAGCGGGTAATTTTGGCACTCTCACATTAAGGCTGTAAATAATCATTTTACAGCAAACTTTTGAGAAAATCTTTTAAAAATTATTCTTGTTATTGTCTTTCAACTGAAAATCTACTTTTCATATGTAAAAAACCGCTGCCAATTCATTGGCACGTAGCTTCCTCAAAATAATTTATTGATTCCTTTTATTAAATTAAAA
>UXGD01006297.1:0-12740 GCA_900474315.1 Torymus auratus
ACATTTGTAACTTTAAAGTTTCTTAAATTTAAAGACATTTTTAATAACGAATTAAAAAGGTCTGCAACCCAAATACCTGGGGGTGCAAGATCCTCACAGAAACGGGAGCCACGGAGACGTGCAACAGTGAACAAGTCAATTATTTCAAAAACTTACTATTTTACGTCTGCGTGCCTTCCTCTTCTACGTAGACCTCTAATTTTGTTAAACAATCGACTCGCTTTTTGTCGCATGTCTACGTAACTCCAATATGATCAAGAATTTCAAGGCAATAATACTTTTTATATTGACTGAAAAGACCAAGACAAGAGACAAATTTTTAAGAATTTGCAAAAGCGAGACAAAAATTACAGAAATATTGTATTGTCTCGCTCTTGTGCAGCTCTAATATAGATAGATGATTAAACAATATTAACATCAATTTTTCATTTCCCGACCTCCTGCTGAGGTCTCCGGGGTTGTTCTGTAAAAATCTCAACTGCGGCAAATAATCCGCGGAAATAACGCGCAGATCTTCCGTAAATTCTCCCGCCTATACACATAACCGGCAGACGTTTCCCCGGCAGACGCAATAATTTTTTTCCGCCCGGCTGCTCGCGCGCCCTGCGGAAATGCAGCGCGGGTGTATTAAGGTCACACAGCAGTAGCGGCCGCCCACTGTCGTCGTCGTCTCTGCCTACTACTTCCTTCGATATCGCCTCCGGAAAATGAGACGCAAAAAAGGTAGCAGCAGCAGCCGCCACCGAATCTCGATACATTTTTCTCGCCTGATGACGAACCGTCGGTTTTTTTCTTCTTTTTTCGTTCATTCTCGCGCTCATATATAAAGATGAGGTTTTCCCAGCGAGGATATCGGGCTTCTGCTCGCTCCTTCTTCTTCTTCTTTCTCGCCTGCGTTTTTTTTCAGCCCAGCCGATTGTTTCGCGGGTTTTAATATCCGAAGATGATGGCGGCGTGCGGAGCCTCTTGACTTTCGACCGAACGAGCCGAGAGGGTCGGGAGAGAGGGAGAGCGAGAGGGGAGATCGGTTGCCGCGTTTTCATTCTCTCCCCCATGTTTATGAGCGACCGGAGAACAAGAGAGGCGAAGTGAAAAAAACGGGGGAAGGGTGAGAGGGTAGGAAGTGGAGCGAAAGGATGAGTATAAGAGAGGGAGGCGAGAGATTGTCTCCGGTGAAGGACTAAATGGGATAGGCGACGCGACGCGAGATATTGTCAAGCGAGAGTGAGCGAGCGAGCGAGAGTGCGTGCAGGTTATTTTTGCTTGATGAATTGTAAACTGGCTTTTCCGCAAATCAACTGCTTGGACATTTTTAAATATATGTAGTTCGTTTATTAGAGTTAACGGACTGTTTTATTATGATATGAAAGGAGCTTGCACTCGAAATAAGAGGTTAATGAGTAACTGCATTATAATTTATTTTTAAATAAAAGCTAAGAATTGTAATCAAAGCAATAATGAAGGTATACCCAGCACCGCGCCAATGATGATTTACCAAATCAAAAATTTATAAATATTACACTCAAAATGAGTGTTTGGCTTGAATTGACTTACACTACTTCTATATATTTTCATTTTATATACCGGCAAAATTTCAATCATTTCAAAATTTTTTCCATCTATAGTAACCTCATCAATTTTTTTATTTACTTTTATAATTCTTTTCATCAAATTATACTAGGATTTTGATAAGTTTTATTTTTAAAATTAAAACCAGCATCTGCAGAAATCCTCGAGAGAACCTTACACGTCTCAAATAGCGTCTCAAAAGTCTGAATCAGAATTAAAAAGACATTCGCCTTTTTCCGCGGAATCGAAATTCCTGGAAAAATTGTTATTAAAATATAAGATTTCTCTTTACAAATCGTACGATCCCCGAGAACTACGATAATATTATTTCGCCAGTCTCTCGTGCATTAAGGTGCAAATAAATAAAGATAAAACGATGCGGAGCGAACGAAGAGAAGGCGGAGGCCGCAACGCGTTTAAATGTGAAAAAAGGAGACCACAGGGCTGCAGAAAGCAGGGAAGCGAAGCCGGGAGGATGGAAATAGAATAGACACGGAAGGAGTATAAAATAGAGAAGGGAGAGGTGGAGGGGGGATAGGGAACGGGTCCAAGTAACCGGATCTCCATTACAGAGTGATCAAAGAATATTGAATATGAATTACACTCGGGCCGCCTTCGGAGTGTGCCTCGGGAGAAACCGTCGACTTCCTCCTCCTCCTCCTTTTTTCCTCTTTCATTATTTTTCATCTTTGCCGTTCCATTTTTCGCGGTTCCCTCTATTCCCGGATTCTATTGTCATTCGACTTTGCATTCTATATTTTTTTTTACCGTTGCCTGCTCATTGCAGTCGGAGAATCTCGGGGGCCAGAAGCTTTGGCGATAATGAAGGTCCCGACTCCGATATAAATTTCAAACACTTCTTTAAAAACCGAGAAAAGGTTGATATTTTAGTCTGATGGTTTGCTTCATATTTAAATGTTTACTTATAATGCGATATGGCCTTGCAGAATTTTAAATAATAATTATTCCTTTTTCTGTTTCAGGTGAGTATTTGAAAGCAGACGTATACGTTTATTATAACGATGGTTGCAGTACTGTGAGTCACGAACAGCTTCAATTTATATATATTTAATTGCGATACAACAGATTATTTAAATAAAATATACTAATAGTAATGATTTGATGTGTTCGATAGAAGGGTTTTTATTGGATAACAAAAATGAATAAGATATATAAAAAACTTATAAGACATAATTTTCAATTAAAAAAACTGTTACTTCCGTAATATTTTTATTAAAATCTTTTATAATTTCCTTTCTTCTAAACCTCTAGATATTTAAATATATATTCATGTTGAAAACACAACAATTCCGAATTCTAGGGAAATAAGTAAATACCACATCAGACCCTTCCCGCGCAACTCTCCCTCCCACGATCGCGAATTGAAATACGACTACGTGTATACGCTAGCGGAATTTTCGAGCGGACGGGAGAAAGTGAGATTAGGAGCTCCACAACACTAGCGACGTCCGGAATAAGAGATAAACGTCTCGAGTCTTGTGTCGCGCGCGGTATTCAAGACCCGCGGGGATCTTTTTTCGCCAACCGTCGTCGGAGTTTTTACCCCGCGCTTTTGCCCGAATCCCGATCCGCGCGCGGAATTTGTTTACGGAATTCCACAGGCGCCCGTCGAGTTTGGACTAAAGTCGCGACGTTATTGCACGTCGTGGGGATGTTTTAATTTTGGGGAATATAGGTGGAAGGTGGCTGCGGACGTGCGTGGGTACAGCGTAATTACGTTTTAGATTGAATTTTGTTCTTTTTTCAGTATCAATTTTTATAATTGGACTTTACGTTAATCCCCGTAATAAAGTAATTATAAATATTGACGGGGTTGTACGCTTTTACCGGGCGTTTTTAATCAATTTTATCTCGTTTCGATCGCCTTTTAGAGCCAATAATTAAAAAAAAAAAATGCCGGGACGTGTAATATGAACATTTTCATGGAAATTTTCATTTAAAAATAAATTTTTTTTTTAATTTCATGCTGTAATTGGATGAAATAATCGTAATTTTTTTCTTGTTTTGCTCTGTGCCTGTAACTTTGTGTTGTAATCTTAAGTTATAATCCCGAGAATGTTCCAAGCTGGAAAATTCTTTATAAATTCAGGTTGGCTAACGCATAAGGCAATATTAATAATATTTCAAACATTAAATTAAATTTCAAAGAAAAGCAATTTTTTAATTTTGTTTTAACTTTCTAAGATTCTGAGAAATAAGAAAGTCAAGTTTAAGAATATTATCATCACGAATATTTTTCTCAAGAACACTAATATATGGATCATGTTGTACTGAAAGTTTTTACCAATATAAAGCTGAAAAAGTGGATTCGTCTTTTCGTTTAGTCCGTCTAAGATAAGAACGATTGTCATCACAGGATGGCGACGCAATCGATGTAAAAAAATGGTCAGGCGATGTATAAGTTTGCGGAAGCGAGATTCAAACGAGTTTTCCATCAAATACGAAATATTTATTTCCGATCTCGTTATAATACATATTTGCGAAATGTACTGATTTACATCGTCGCATTTTTCGTCAATACTTTACGGTGCAGTAATGCATTTTAATTAACGTTCATATTCATGAAAGGTTTCATGCGCTGTAATTACAGGAATTCAAAACGTTTAAATTCCATACGTCCATAATTTTATAATTGAGTACATTACATCATCCATTCAGGGAAAGTTATGTAATATAACATGATATTTTAGTTGCGTTACGTTAATAATACCGTGTAACGATGTATTATTCCGATCGTTCAGTTGAAATTCGAATAAAAAATATCAGCTCTTTTCAGAGTTTAACTTTCCAAAAACAACACTCAACAGTACAACTCATTTTCCGCCGAGTATTTCGCTTTTAATTACATTTGTGTAATTGGGAATTTCGTTGTTTCAATATTCTTCCCCCGCATAAACACAACTGTAATCAGGAAGAATCTGTCGGCGTGGCCCTGTGGTAGTTTATTTTCCAATAATTTAAATAACTTCAGTTTTTACTGTGTGCATTATAAATGGAGATTCTCTTGAATTAACGTTTCGCATAAGTAAAAAGCGTAATAATTCGTTTTTTTAACGGATTTTCAGGAATTTTAATTTTTACAGACTGAAATAATACTATTTATATAATAAACCAATATATATTTGTCCTTTATTCAATGGTTTAATTTCTCAGAATAATTAATAAAATATGAATAAAATCAATAATAGCCATCGCGCTTATTTAAATAATATAGCTGCGGTTGAATAAATTGACATTTTGAATATTGAAATAATGAAATTAAATAAAAGCCATTAAATCAATATCGCTTTTACCAATTTATTCACTAAAAAGCCTATTTTTTATTTTGTTATCTTTCAGCACCCCCTATAACATTACAAATATAATAATTCGTAATCAAGAAATGACCCGACTTTTCCAACAACTTTATCCCACCCCCTGTAAGATTTATAACCCGCACATTCAATATATCGTAAACACAATCACGACTCGCCGAGCAAATCAATACCGGACACGCGCATTCCCACGAAAATTAGAACGCGAGAGACGGCCGCGGAATCCAATCCTAATACCTCAAAGCGCGTCAAATTAAAAAAGTGTCACACGCCCCTGCGCCGCCTCTGCCCAAACAGGACCGCACGACCGCAGAGCGAGAGAAAAAAGCACAGAGGACCGCAAAACTACGACTCTACTCTGCAGGCGCGGCGTGAAAAAAGCAGCAGCGGCAGCAGTAGGGGGAAATAGAATCTCCCGGTCCCCGCGCTCTTCAACACAGCGCTAGGAATAATAGCCATGCGCACACGCGCGATATAGGCTCGCGGCGGCCGGGACAGAACCGCAATTTTCTATGACGCGGCGGCGCGAGCCGATCTCACGAGCGACTGATCCGGAAAATAAAACATTTCGGCCTTTCCTCCTCCTACCCCGGTCTTTTATTAATATTTTTTTTTCTCGCGAGCGAGCGCCGCCGCGGCAGCAGCCAACAAATCGCAATTCCTGCTAGCCCTGCCCCCCCGCCCCTTAATAACGATCGGTCAGAGAGAGAGCGTATATATAACGGATAGCCGGCTATAACCGCGCGTGCCCGTAGAGAGAGAGAGAAGTGTCGCGCGACGCGTCGTCGAATTTCCGGAATTTATCGGCAATCGCGCCCCGGCGAATCGCGCTGAGATCGCGCCGAGGTTTCATCCTCTCGCTCTTTCTCATTATTTACCTCTTTCTCAATTTTTGCACTCTCTCTCTCGTCGTCGATTCTTTTCGATTCTGTCTCCCGGCTGCCTGACAGATTTATGCCTTTTGACGAATCTTTCTTTCTTTCTTCCTTTTTTGGTGGAGGGGCGAAGGGGACAGACGAGGGGGGCGAGTATCAGCGGTTGTGATTTAGCGGCTGCCAATTATATTCGTTGCTTTGATTAATGGTATTAGGTTTAATGGTTAATTATATCTGGACGGCGTGTGTGTGGATTAGTAAAGTGAATTTATCATAATAGAGCTGTTATCGATCCCGCTTAACAATTAAATCCATTGTAATGGGAGAATGAGTGATTGCTATTTGCTAAGTATTGTATGCCGTGGTTTTGTTGTCAAGCAATTGTACATTTTTCATGGTGCTCTTTGTTATGACTTTTTTCGATAAATATTGTTCTATTTATATGAAACAATTATATTTGCTTCGTACATAGCTATAATATAACGATAAATTTCATCATCAGCAATCTTCCAAGTGTCATGGTGCAACCGCAGCCTTATTATTTTAATCTAACCACCGGTTACCGTATAATAATCGAAAACCCTGCATAAATATCCCCAACAATCTTAATTCCCCACCGTCATCAACGAGCGCTCCCGTGACCGTAAAATTTTTCCTAATCTCCTCACCGTCTTATCTCTCCCTCTCTCTCTCTCCATACACGATAAACCACAGACATCTCGTGCGGTATCTGGGTTACCCCTCTCTCTCTCTCAGCATTGTTTGGTCCGCGGGATTTCGTAGAGGATGGCCCAATCAGTCGCGGCCCGCCTGATTTAATGTGCCGTTTTATTAGAAATCCATAAAGCCCCCGGCGCGGTGGCCGCAGCTTGATGGCTTCCTCTTAAACGTATTTCTCTCCCTCTCGCCGCTTGATTTTCTATCCTTAGGTGGGGGAGCGATAAACCATCTGCTTATTTGCTCTTCGCGGTCTGGCTCTCTCTAGCGCGAGCGAGCGCTTTTGTTATTTTTCCGCCCCCTCTTTACGACCGGCCGAGAGATTGAGGCAGCTTCTGAGATCGATACTAATGCCCTGATGTCGTGAAGGAGGATAAAGAGTCGGAGATGATGTTTGCGTCGAGGGGATGAGTGAGGACTGTTAATTAATGGATTTTTAAGCGCTTGGTTCGACCGTGGAAGTTGTTTTTGTTGTGGCGGGTGTCGAATTTGTACGCATGGCTATAGAAACTCGATGTTTTAATAATATATACGCGTTTTGTTAAATTTCCAAGGTGTACAGGGAATTTGATAACTACCAGTTTGAAACTTGATCATGTGGAAATTTGTATTTATTCTGGACAGTGTAATACAGGTTTTCAATAAACGATTGAATTTATTTCTGCTAAAAATGTAAACTGTTAATAATTAATTGTTATGATATTCATTCCAATACTAATTCTATTCGGTATAAATACAACTTATTCGACCAGAAATTTTAATTAACGTTTTTATTTATCACTTCGCGAGACTTTAAGGAAACATAGAGATTGTGCTGCAACTCGTAAATTGTCAATTTGTCGGATTTCGTTCTTCACGATATCTTGATACATAGTGTCTTACTTCAGGATTTTTACGATTGTACTTTATAGCTTTCATCTATTTTCGTCCTCCCAGTGAAAAAAAAGAAAACATTTACAACAAGCCTCTAAGGTCACATTGTCCTCAAAGCTTAAAAATAAGCGGACATCCCTCAACAATTCATACATCCGAATAAGTTAGAATCATCATCCGCTCTTTTTCCAGCGTAAAACGTCACAATCACCGCGCTCGAGAATAATTCAAACGTACGCGCGTACGTCGCAATTAATTAAAAGCCGCCTCGTGGGGAGCGCAATTTTAAAATCACCGCCGATCATCGGCTCTCTTTCAAACTTTGAAATATCGCGACAATTAATGCAGACACAACGCGTAACGATTATAATAATTCATTCGACGTTAATTGCCTCACTTAACGCGCGCGGCTCTGTCAACACTTAGCGCGGCACATAACATTTTTAATTATAAGATTTCGTCCAATTGCGCGAGATCGCGTATAGAGCTTAAACCTGACAGAGGCATCGCGGGGCTACTCGTAAATTGTTAATTCGCACGTTCTCGTCCTTCAGGAAATTTATCGAACGCCTGTCCCCTTCTCCCAACCCTTTATCCCTCTCCCTCGACATCAGCGTCGCCGTCGCTTCAACAGCAGCAGCGGCGCTCTCTCAAAGTGGCCGTAAAAAAGCTCCGAGTTCTCTGTCTCTCTCTCTCGCTCTCCCGGTTAATTTATGCACCGATTCTTTATTGGGTCAATTCGCCGCACGATCTCGCGGAAAAATCAATGGCCGGACTATAATTAAAAAAGGCTCGTTTCTCGCATACAAAATAGAGCAGACGACGAAGCTGCTGCTACCGCCGCATAAGCGCGAGAGGGGAAGAGAAAGAGCGTAATATCGACTTATTTATTTCGTCCCATTTTTATTCCATCGCTGGGGCTTTTTTTCCTCGTCGCAAACGCGCTGCGCGCTTAAAGGAAACTCGCGGGTTTCTTTTTTTACCTCGTTAGGGTTACAAAAATAATTCACTGTACTCCCGCGCTACAGTGCCGTGCGCTTAGATTCTCCCTCTTATTGTGCATCTCGTCTTTTTTTGGTCTCTACGGATGATGGCTCTTTCTCTTTTTATGGTTAGCGGTATTCTGAATATCAAGGGAGAAGAATGCTCCGGGTTTCGATTGCGCTTTGGTATTTTTATTGGAATTTTCTGTGCTTAGAGCAATATAAAATTTTTATGATATTTATCGATTTGGTGAACATAATATACTTTCTTCTATAATTATTCGATAATTATATAAAGTGTCATAGATTGAACGTTGTTTGTTATTTCACATGAAATGAAGTAAATAGATGAAAAGAAAACATAGGTTGGTTTGGTATAATGCATGATGTGCTTCTTTTATGTATAAATATTATAATATATACTGAATTATTTAGATATTTTTTTGAAATATCCTTTTCCCAAGCAGTCATCGTGTATAGCAGATGAGTCCCGCTGAAAATGTACTGAAACTATATATCTTTACTACAAAATGAATAATTCATTCATTATACACACTGCAGCTTTGCGTAGGAAAAAGAACAAAAGTCTGCATAAGTAGAAACACGCTGAGTTTTGTCGGACGTAAATTCACCCAGGTTTTTCATTACACTTTATAACCCCAAAAAAATAAGCAAATCTTCTCTCTACGTTTTCGTTTTGCATATACTTAAATACATTATATTTTCAAAATTCATCCACGGTATATGACCATATCACCCATCTCGATCTGTCATACAACATCCGAACTCGACATCTCCCCGCGGTTTTAAGACAGAGCTCGGATATACTTCCTCCTCCTCCCCCTTTACTTCGCGAAGCCCTGGAGAACGCGAGAGAGACCGATCAAAGCGCCGAACTCGCTAATCGAGCCCCTAAGACGTGTAATAGACTTTATAACTCTCTCCCCCCTCTTCTCCTTCTCTTCGTCCTACTTACGTCCCATCATAAAGCCATTATTACCGATCTTCGCCGACGCTCGGTCGTTTCGCCCGAATCAGGATGTGACCCGGAAAATGTCTCGAGCCCCGCGGCTCGACGCTCATTGGACCAGCGCTGACAAAAGCTACCCGTAAACGTGCGCCGAACGTTTAATAATAAAATGAGGAGAGGAAGGCGAGCGTTATAGAAGGATTTCCGAGAACAATTTGTTGCTTTTGGGCGTGCGCGCGTGCGGGTATGTGGGAGGGAGAGAGAAAGGGACGACGATGACGACGACGCTGGGCTTTATGGGGTAGTTAATGCTGATGAGGCGCCGGAAATGGTGTTTTTATTTGCGAGGAATTCAATTTGCCGGGGGCTCGGGTGTTATACGATGGGGGAGACTAATTTCGATGGTTTTTCGGATATTTAAGGGCTTTGGTATTCATGGGGTTCGGGTTGTTAATAAATGATTTAATGGGGGTACTGAGCTGCGTAATAACCTTCCAAATTTATTTTTATCTTGAACTCGGTGAGTATTTATATGCACTTCATTACCTTTAGAGTATTTATTCATTAAATATTGCGATCTATAGTTTTTTTCATTTCTCTTTTAAATATTTTTGCAGATATAATTTCACTATTATTAAAATTAGTTACATCTCTGGGTTGCAGAAAGTATTTTTAATTCAATAATAATACATCAAATTATTTGCAATAACAAAATACTGGCTCGATCATAATCTAATAAAATAACTTCTTAATAATTGAATTAATTTTCCGATAAACTGATTAACTAATTATATCTTGAAAATTCACTTTACTTTCTTTATGTTCTCTTCCAGAGTATTTTCGACTTCCACGATTACGTCCCAACATTTACAACGCTAAATCTTTCCACTCACAACTTTCATCGTATATATCTAATACAGCCGCTATAACTCTTAACACTAGTCTCGTCGCTTCCACATCACCCCCAAGCGTATCATTCAAAAGTGCGCTTAATATCAGCTCGCATAATCCAAAATCAGCCGCGCTCCATACACTGTCCCCAAGATAATCCCGCTTTCGAAAAGTCTCGGCATCATCTGCCCTATCTCCTGCAATTAATCCGACCTCCTATATAACAACTATGTATAGCATCCAACACTGCAATGACCAAATTTTCGAATCCAGCTCGCGTTATAAGCAAAGGGTTAACGACCAGCGCTTGGGAAAAAGAGAGGGTGGAGCGCAGCAGGCGCAGGCAGGCGCAAGCGAGATTATTACGTAGATAACCGGAAAATTAACTGCAAAACGCCCCGCTTCTGTTCTCCCTCCCTCTCCCTCTCTCTCGGGGTAATTTTAATAACGTATTTATTGCTCGACCACCCGCTTTTCCGCTCGCGCGAGCGCGCTCACAAAAGGCCCCGGTGTGTAGATAGCGTTCGATTTACCGTGGTTTATTCAAGGAAGAGGGTGGGTAGAGAGAAAGGGAGAGAGAGCGTGAACGCTATTCTCTCTGTGTATATGTGCTTGCCGCGTGTATATATATATATATTGGTTGAGAGAGAGCACAGGGATCGTTTTGTTTATGCTGCGCGATTGCCCTTTTTGCGCCGTGCGCGCGGGTCTGCGAATAACGTGGAGGAGAATAGAGGAGTGATTAGAGGGAAAGAGGGAAAGAGTATTGTTGGCTCTTTGGTAAGGCGCTGGTGCTAAGAGAACAGCCGTTTGTGGTACGGGGGTAGAGAGAAGAAGTAGTGAATTTCGTTGTCTATCGTGTTTGTTAATTATAGTAAATTCTATGCGTTTAGATTTAAGTATAGATTTTTTAACGACGGTATTTTGTACACGAGATTTCAATATAAATTTGTAATATTTGCAGTTGTCGAATTACATTATTATAAACCTTTATTAACAAGTTCTGCATCGGGATTCGTTCTTGACATAATTAGTTCAATTCAAGTCGACTTGATAAGAATTTTTTCCACAGAAACTTAGAAACTGGTTCACGCCGGTATACTTATTTATTTTTTGAAAAAATTAACCGACGTTACACTTTGATAATAACCTAATGTGGGGGGGATAGACAGCCCTTATAGAGAACAAAGGCAACCCAGTATTTTTTTCATAAAATCGATAAAAGTTTCTTGGATAAAAATAACTGACCTGATAAAAATAACAAAATTAAAAAGTTTATTTTTGTTTCTAAACAACTTTTGAGTAATTTTAATCGTGTCACCTCATAGCAAGTATTTTTACTTTTATATATACCTTCATTATTTATTCACTTTATATACAGCCTCAAGAAAAAACTGTATAATGTCGAGACATATTCAGAATTACAAGTATTACACGCAACACCTTATGGAAGGTTTTTTGAAAATCCAACTTTTTACCTCTTCTCCGAGTAATTATACCCTCACCCAGTCAGCCGCCGTCTAACCCATCTTCACCTCCCGCGTCACCCACAGCGCCATTCAAATTCTCCCGCCTCCACGTCTTATATACATCAGACACACACATGGTCTGACGCGGTGCATAGCAAGGGACAGAGCGGAGAAATTTTCCAAGGTGCGCGGCTGGGCTAACGCGCTTTTCAGCGATGAATAGCAAAGTTTTATCTTCGCGCGGCTGTGATATACGGCGTCGGCGGGCCTTTCTTCCGCAGCGGCGCGCGCGCGCTTGACACAACACACGAGACGCGGAAAATCTACGAGACGTCTCGCCGACTTCCTTCCTTCCCTCCACCTTTTTTCTCTCTCTCTCTCTCCTTTGCTCCTCCTTTTTTCAAGGCTGTTCCTTCTTATATTCCCTCGTCTTATTTCCTTTTTATACCGGCTAAGCCCCCGCCTCGCGCGCTCTATTTTCTCCCTCTCCGCGCGTGCTAGCGTTCTCTCTATTCTTCTCGCTTTACCCGCTTTCTTCGCCGCCGCCGCGCGTCGTCCTTTTTTTTGCGAGCGAACGCCGCCACGCCACTTTCTCTCTTCTGTGCAGCGCGAGCCTTCGCAGTCTTATATTCTTCGTCGCTACCAAACTAGCCTTAATATCTTTTTCCGCGGCGCAGGGTTGAATGATATTTAAGTTTAATTACTTTTTGCTGCGGCGTGACGGGGGATGCGTCGGCGAGGTTCTTAGGGAGCTTTCCAATAAAAATAATGAGATTTTTAGGTAAGTCGATGTTTAATTGCGTTTTTTTTTCTAATACTTATTTAGAGGATTTAATGGGTTGAGCTGCGAGGTTTATTTTATTAACATTTTTTAAGTGCACTTAATAAATTATATCTTACATGGTATAGCGTTTTAGCATTTTCGCGCCATTAGCTATTTTTAAAAAAATATAAGAAATTAAATACTTTTTGCGCTAAAAGCAATTAATATCTCGTGATTTATATAAGGGATGAGTAATTGTCAATAATAGGTTTAATTTAAGGGTAGATTACTAAAC
>UXGD01006298.1:0-12736 GCA_900474315.1 Torymus auratus
TGGGAGCAAATAAAGAATGCCTCAGATCGCATGTTTGTCACCCTCGCCTTCGGCTCGGGTGACAATTTACATGCGATGTAGGACATTCTTTACTTTTGCTCCCTAGGTGTGTAATATACTATTTAATTATGACCGCATTACCTATAATATTACAGGATTAACTATCTCGTATTGTAAACACATATTTTATAAACTTTCAAAGGTTATTATTTTTTACCATTTACAATAAATATACGGTTTTTTTCAATTTTACGTATCAATGCAATATCTCGGACAAAGTGACTGCCGGAAAGTCTATATATAGACGCACCCTCTGACATGAACTTTGTATAGTTGATACATGATACGAGACACTAATTTGGCCACTTTTAAAGGGCGGTTTGAAGGTTTAAATCCCGGCAGTCTAAAGGTTAAAGACTTATTTAAGCTATAAAATGACTATTATTTTCAAATATTACAAACTATTAATTTAAATAATAAATAAACATTTCCCGGAAGAATCAAAATTTTAAACGGACATATTACAATTGCTTAAAACTATAAGTAATTAATCTAAATCATTTTTTGTGTGAAATGAATGGTTCTTAAAATATATTTAAGTAAGAAGTTAAAACACCTTATATGTTTAAAAAATGGTGTCTGCCTAGCAAAAAAGAGGTGCTAATAGTAGTTTTTACCAATTATTATATTATTGAGATTTTACAAACTTTACAAATAAGGAAAATCATTTTTCGACACAGTGTGCGTAAAATCCGATTTTTCACATTCTGTAAAGTTTAAAAATCGCTTTTTACACCCCTTGTATCGAAAAACATCGTTCAATACACGTGCGAAATGTGATTCTACACTTTCTGCTAGAATCAATACTTTCGCACTTGTATGGAAATATACTATTTTTTAACACATGCATGAAAAGGGTCCTTTTTCTGCGTAGAAAGTAAATCGAAAATCGAACTTTTCGAGCGTTTGGCGATGTCTTCCGCTATATGACGATCCGATATGCCCGATCTCCCATTCATTTTTCATGCAAAAAAAGGTCCTATTCCTGCACTTATTAAAAAAAGTACTATGTGTAACAAGGGAGCAAGTGACTTTTTCAGACTTAGATGATGATTTTGAGCACTCGTGAACCACTCGTGCTCAATCATCATCCTCGCTAGAAAAAGTCAACTTTCCTCCCTAGTTGCATAATGTCTGATATTATATATCAGATTTTTCTAATTTGTTAACGAAAAAATATATAAAACATATTAAATGCATAATGAAAAAGTTATTGTTCTACTAATATTATTTCATTACTTAAGCAATATATTCGTCAATACAGACTTTTTATTTAGTTGTATGTGATATAAGTAAGTAATTATAAGTGATACTTAAATTAAATGAATCTGTTAAATGGAAAACATGCTTAGAATAAAGTTTGAATAATATAGGAGTAACTTACACCAACCAATGGTTTTTGAACAAAACAACTTGCAAATAGATGTGACGATATAAAGAACAGATTTCATTGTGCAGAATAAAAAGATTTACATGGTATATTTAAGAAGCAATGCTAGTTACGAAAAAATGAAAAATATGTAGAATGCAATTTTTTCTCTGCTTCCACTGTGATGCTCCTGAAATGCCGAGAATAAAGAAAGTTCCTATAAAATTTCTTTTGATATTTTTTCAAGTTAGTTGCATTGAAATGTGATTATTGCTGCTAATAATAATGAATGAATTGTGCAGGAGATCAAGTTTAGCCGCTTTTCGTCATATCAGCATTGGTCCTTTACCTTATTAACCCGACATTCGGCATAACCGAGATGGGAGAACTGTTGTTGAAATTGAAGGTCGCTAATGATTTGAGAGCGGCAACTTGTGATCTCGTGAGCGAAGAAACTCTGGACCGATTGCCGCAACTAAATTAAAAAATTATCAAAAAACGCGTCACACGTCGCTGTCAGTAAAATTAAAATTCAACATTGTTTTGCTCAATAAACCTTTGTAACTCGATCACTTATCAAATAGGTTATATTATTTCATTTCTACCAGAAACTATAATACGAGGATACAATTAAATTATGTTTGAAAATTAGTTTAACTTACTCATTACTAATGATGCTAGTTTCTGATAAGCGACTACTATCTCCTCTTGGTACATGCCGCCTCATGGTCACAGCAGGTGTAGACATTTCAATTTGTAAATCACATGTCTAAAAATAATTGTTATTATTAAAAAAATTTTACATGAAAAACAAGAAAAATTATACGATTTTCACCTTTTACTGATTAGAATTTGAAAATGTTAATGTACATACATTCTTTCAACAACGAAAAGAAGGTTGCCAATTTAAGTTACCATAAGAAAATAGACAAGATCTTTTGAACATGAGTTTTATAATTATATATCAGATAGTTTCTACATAATGACAATGGTAGACCGATAGATAAATAAATAAGATTTAAGTTCTATCTGAAATTTAGGTTACTTTAACCGAAGATTAACTCGTTTTTAATTTTTTTCGCTCAGAGTTTGCATAAAACGGGATATTTTAGAGTGTTAAAAACTACAAGTTCTAAAAGTATAATTAAAAATCTGTCTCTTACTCTTTTTCCGTATCTGGCTTCAACTTGAGTACGCATTGTAGCATAACATTGTTCAAGATGTTGATGAAAAGGAGCAAGTTCCGGTGAAGCTCTTGCTTTATGCAATTGTACTCCAACTCCAAGTAAAGGAATTTGCTCTGCTATCAAGTTTTCTAGTTTCTCCAGATCTTTACAATCCTCGGGATGTGATTCTTTGTACTCGGGATTTAAAAATGCTTTTTCATAATTATCAATACCACCCATTACAGCTGGATCTAATACTCCATTAAGTTTCATACTTAATGGATTCAAAGGAAGACTGTTATCGGCTCTAAAAAATAAAGTCGGAAATTTATTTATTTATTTATAAAAGAAAAGTAAGTTCTTTAATACATGTTATTTTTTTAAATGCTTTTACCTGTGTGAAATGATAAGATCTCTTATTGCCGTATTTGTGGCTTCCATTGTTTCAATGGCATTATGAAGCGGACTTACTAAGTATGTGTCACTTGAAGTAACAGGGAACCATCTAAGTATTCCGGGCAGTGGGTGACTAGTGCATAATACAGTTCTTTCTAACCATAGAGATGCAAATTCATTGCTTGCTTCCTTTTCTTTATCACCATTTAATGCAGTAACATCTTTTCTTGGAACAGGCCTTGAGAATCGGAACTTTTGAACATTGTTGACCTTGTGATACCTAAACAAAATATAAGATAAACAAATTAAAAAATTTAAAGTATATAAACAGTCTCAATGGTAAATTAAACATTCATACCTTAAAACTGGTTCAGCAGTTATAGGTTTTCCACTTAATCTATTCTTCTTTTCATCCATCAAAGGATCAACTTTGTTAATTTGTACATACTGCACGTTAGACTCCATAACTTTTTCACTAGGTGGAGACAATTTGTTCATTTGCTCAGCATTAGGTAACTGATTTAAGGTTCTTGAACAAAAATCACTCAATCTTTCATATTCTTTTCCTCTATATACAAATACTTTATTGCGTAGAAAAGCTGGATGACCTCGTCCATAATATGCCACTCGAAAGTATTCGGGTTCTGGTCTAAGTTGTTTAACTATCGAATCATAGAATTTGGCCATTCGCCTTAAAAGGACCGAAAGCTGCAAGTACTCATACGTTTCTTCTTCATATTGAGCACTTAGTTCTTTGCACACAGCTACGGCAGATTCCCACATTTTTCCTTTATCAAAGTAATCTATTATATCATTATATAAGCATTCTTTCAATTCACGATGCGTTTGGCAGTGAGGATATCTGCTTGATTTTAAAAGCGACGATAGAGGTTGGTCACTCCACGTTAATAATCTACTATGCAATTGTAAAGTATAAGCAGCTTCTGTGTAGTTATCACACTCTAAATGGAGTTCACACAACTTATTAACATATCTGTAAAAAATTAGTTTAGAAAAGTTAGTAATATAGAACTATATTGAATACGATAAGTTACATGTTTAAGTACATACACTTGTTAAAAAAAAAAATTACCTTATGTACATTTCATTTCGATTGATTTCTGAATAAAATTCCAATAGATTCACCGTGCAAAGCATTCTATGTTCTTGAGACTCGGTATGGATAACATCCCGATACTGTAATAGGTGGTCCATTAATTTAGCAACTGTTTCGACAAAACGGAGTCCTTGTTCGTGCATCGTATGATGATGTTCACAGAGGGGCGTCATTTCTTTTACCCACAAATCACGAAAATCTTCGTCACCTCGTCCGCCTTCAACCTATAGATATAATATGCATACTGCTTAATACACAATTATTTTGTAACTCAAAGAATTAAATGCGCAAAGAATTAATTCTTATTAAATTTACATAAAACCTTAATACTTTTTAATCTTACGTTAAATTAACAAAATAATAATATAAATAATTCAATAATAAAATACTTGTTTGACAGCGAAATGAATTATTAACAACAGTCGAAAATTTAAATAAAATGCTGAATTATTTAGCAAATTTACTAACCAAAATATCAAGTTTGGCAATCATTTCATTTTCAAATTCATTAAAATTGGCTCTAGAATTTCCTGGCTTTCTTTTATCTCCAAAGCTCTCATGATTCTTTGAACTATAATATTCCGTTTGCATCATGTCAAAAAAAATAGGTATAGCCGCATCTTTCCGAAGTTCCGTTTCGGGAATCAAGGCCATTTCTAGTATGGCACCAACCAAAGCTGGCACGAAGAGAGTTTTCCTAGCTCCCAGGCTGACCCACATCTTGTGTATTTCGACGGCTGTCTCGAGTCGCATATCCTTATACCGCTCGAGGATTCGCTTGCGCTTGGCTTGCGTAAAGGTCTCCAGTTGCAGAGCCGGCTGAGTCAGAAAGGCAATTGCGCAGTGAAAGAAGTTTGACCAGGCTTGCTGCTCGAAATTCGCATTGAACAGCTCGCGAATGGTCGTGGAGAAAAAGCGCAACGCCTTGAGAATCACGCTGTTTTGTAACATTATCATTTCGCACCAGTCGTTGGCGAACACGCTTCTAGAAACTAAGTCTTTAAAAACTAATAAAATTTCCATTAGAAAATCCAGAAGATCAAATTGCGTTCCGAAGTGCTGAATGTAGGCTTGATAGTGCTGATGAGCCATTTGTCTGAAATTACATTTTTTTAATTATTTAAAAGCCATTAACTTTTAATGAAAATTATTAATAATCACAATAAATTTATTTAATTATGTCTAATTACTTGAAATTTCTTTTAGACTATAAATTATAAAATACAGTAAAATTAAAAAAAATTTTCTTTATTTCTACAAACCTGAAAATGGACAGCATCACAGACACCAAATTGCCGACTAATGGATTTTCCCTATCCATGGTTATCACAGTTTGAATAATTGTCCTCAGAGCTGTCAACATGATTTCTTTGATGTCCGAATTAGTGGAACCGACGTCTTTTCTGAACGTCAAATCCAATACATCTGATAATATTTTCACGCAAAGTTCAACCTATATCAAAACGAATGTCAAATTTGTTAGATCAGCCGACATTTTCCACTGCAGGACAGAGTCGTTTCTTTTGAATCGGGTTTTCCGTCGAAAGATAACTAATATTACAGCGTAGAAAAGGAAAGAATAAAAGTAAACGCATTCGCGCATTCGTTACGATATGCAAAATTACCTCTTCAGAATAGCCACGGTGTTGGTTCAGTCGATGCCGATTTTCACCGAGCAGCCTGGCTACCTTCGCCACGCTCTTTCCAGGCGTACCCGATAGTCCCTTTTTATCGCGCGCCAAAAACCAAAACCATACCAAACACAAAAAAAAAATAAAACAACCCGAGGTTAGTACAAACTCAGGAAAATAAATACCATATCCAAAATAAAATATAATTTTTTTATATATATATATATATGTACGTAGGGGAGGAATACAGGCGCTACTTTTTGTTCTGATCTACAAGATTCTATTTTACAAGATTTATAATTTACTGCCAGACTCAAAATAATTAACCAAAATTATAATCTACAATGGGGCTGGACGTGTATTTACCTATTATTATACATAGTATATCTTTATTTACTTTTCGGTATTTAACCAATTATTATAGAATAAAATATAATTCTATGATAAAAATGACTATATTTTCTTACATTTTGGAACTAAAATACTGTACAAATTCCAGATTACTCGGGAAAGAATACAAGTGATAAATTTGATAAGATAAATGTTGTACCACAACGAAAAGTGTAATCATTTTCGAATGGTGGTAATGTAACGTTTATTATTTAACATGACTTTTATCTATAAAAAATAAGTAAACACTAAACCAATCTTTAAATTTTTTATTTTTTTCTATTTAAAAAAATTGTCATTATTACTTATAAGTATATAATTAGTTTTTTTTATAATTATTTTCACCATTAATTCAAGAAAGCTCTCAAAAAATTGCATTCAAAAAATTATATAAATACTATGTAAATTATACCTTTCAAAATATATAATAATATTATATGTAATATTATAATGTATAAAATTTGTTAGTACATTTTATCTCAAAAGTTGTATCCATTATCATTTTGTAAATAAGATAACTAAAAATGAATTTAAAATTATTACAATAAAAAGCTTTAATTAAAATTTAAGGATTCAATTAGTTATTCAGATACTTTCAAATTTTTATTAAAATGAGGTTACCTTAGTTTCTACAGGGATAGTTATGCTATAGAAGATCTTTAATACTTTAACCATGATTGTTACATTAAATTCAATTTATGAAAATACATAAGATTAATCGTGAGTATGAGGAAGTTTTTAATGTAAGTGTATGAATTATACAAAATTAGTTTCACAATATCTATAATCATATGATTATATAATTCTTTGTAATAAAATTTGTACTCAGTTTTAAATCTAGACATGCTTAATTAATATTAGTCACCAATCCCACAAATGAACATGCTATTCAATTTTAAGGTAATATAACAAAATTTATTATTGATTTTGAAATTAGGAGACTATCACAATGACCACATAGAAGATGAATCTAAATTTAATAGAAATAAGTATATTTTTCTACTACATAGTTAGCCAATTGGAGAAATTTTAGTAAAGTTGTACTAATAGATAATTTACTAGAAAAGTGAAAAGCTCATCAGCAGGAATTGCATATTGTGTGGCAGAAGGGCGTCAGGCTGCACGGCAAACATAAAGCAAAGACTACTGATTTATCAGTAAAAGAAGTATTTGATGAAACTATGAATAGTCGTTAGTAGAACCTAGATGCGCTGTTATTTATTTAGTCAACATTTGAAAACTTACCTCTTCTTTGGCTTCCAGAAGATCACGTACCAGAATAGTTATTCTAGGTAATAAAATTTGTCTGCATTCCGTATTTAAAAATAGTGGACTATGAACTATATCATTAACAGTCATCATTTTCTGTTTGGTAAGTCTTCCTGATGGAAGGGTAACTAACAAATCAATTAAAATCATGCTCAACTGTTTTCCATTGTAGACTTTTAACAGATGGGGTATAGTAGATGGCAAATACTTCAAGCAAGCACCTTGAACTAAAAGAGTTCCATCTGTTTCATGTTTCATTAGATCAACAATAGATCGTAAAAGTTCAGTAAGTGTTTGTGAAAATTCTTCTTCATCTTGGTCTAACCTACAATGTAAAAAAGTAAAAATGTAATAAGCTTTTTACAATGTGGCTTGTAAAAATTGAACAAAAAATAACGCTTACTCTGTAAATAAGAGTCTAGATTCTACAATAAATCTCATACAATATTGTAAGTTTTTCATTGTTTTTAACAAAATATCTTTTTCTTGGCCATCACCAGCACTAGCACTATCAATTCGTTTTTTTAAAACTGCTATTAACTTCTTATAAGCTAATGTGGCAGAAAAACTTTCAGAAATATATAGGTCTAAAACTGGCTGAAAATGTTGATATTTTCGATCCGAGACCAATCCAATAATGTAAAGAAGGCACTCGAAAACCATGTCATCATAATCATCAATGTCTGTGTTACTCATCAAAATATTAAATAAGGCATCCAATACGTCCTAAAAGGTTATAAATATTTATTAACAATATTTCATTTAAAAATCCTAATTAAATATTTTAAAAATTATATATACTTGTAAAAATTTCACTACTTCTTCGCCATCCACTTTCATTAATGCTGCTAATGATTTTTTTAAGTCTGTTTTAGAAGAAGACCAGTTCAACAGACCCAATAAATCTACATTTTGAGTTAATTTTGTGGAACAAACATTGGTAGCTATTAAAAAGTTATCTTTTGAAGACAAACTTAAAGGCCCAACACTTGGTTTTTTTTCCAAGTTCAACTCACTCTATAAAGAATCATTAATGAAATACTTATGAATGTATAATATTAATTATTATATAAAATATAAAATTCCTTTCAAATAAAATTTCTTACCAGTTCCTCTCTCGTTGATGGCAACTTCAGATAACTTATCTCATTTTCTTCATATTTTTTATTATCAATTTTATAAACTAGTAATTCATGCTGTGTATCTTGCAATGTTGTTCCATTGCGTTGCATGAGTTTGACGTAACTTAAAGCAAATGGCTTTTCTGTTCTATCTTTAGCCTCATTAGAGCTTCGATGCTTAAAAGTAAACTTTAAGTGTGCTTGCTTAAATTCTTCTATTGGAACTGCAATTTTAAATGTTTCACACCATCTTGGTTTATCTTCGTGATAATATATTACACTACGGTATTCATCAATACATTGTGCACCTCCGCCAAGTCTAATTACACCTGGTATAGCTATACCATCTTCATTGCACACTTTCACTGTTACTTCAACATTTTTATCTGTTGATTTGGATCCTTTACTAAACTCTCCGCTCACTAATGTTAAATATAGATCATTTCGCACATCTCCTGGTAAAATTACTTCTGGAAATCCCATTTTACGAGCAATAGACACATTTCCAAGAACCAAATGAGGATTCTCATCTCTTACCTAATAGAACAAAGGATTATTTTTATAAATTTTTCTACAAAAATTCAATTAATTATTAATTATATCAATTATGGAATACATACTTGTTTAATGTCTCCTCGTAACAACTTTATACTACACCAAAGACCTTGACCAACATTATTACCTATGCTGCTATTTTTTTGTAAATTAACTTCTTTTTGGGTAAGAAATCGTCGTAAAGTAGCATCCAAACTTTCTTTCTCACAACATCTGGAACAAAAAAGAAGCAAAAAAACAAACAGAAACGAACGGGAATAAAATTGCATATAGCATTTTATAAATTTAAACCTACTGTAAAAATGGAATACAATATTCAACTTCTGGGTCGCCTTCAAGTTTTCCATTTATGAAAACAGTGACATCCATAGCAGCAATACCAAAAGGCCGTCTCATACTATCTTGTCCTTTTGACTTTGGATTATTCTGTACAATACTGGAGCGCCTATGATCAGCATCCTTTGCTTCCATCCCTCCAACTCTTATGGCATAACAAACTAAGTAAACTTTTTCTCTAGATAAGTCACGGCTTCCTAAATCAGTAAATAAAACTTTAAGGTTGTGCAGTTGATCAATATCTGTCATAAGACCTTGTTTACTCCACGAAAATACATAGTTTTCTGTTATTGCCTTCATTTCTTTACTATCATATAAAGTTAATAATAATTCAACATCTTCTGCCATTTTACAAACAAAGTTCCTAATATTAACAAAAAATATGTATGAATAAACAGGAGTTTGTGGTTTCATTAATTTCTTTTTTGTTTCAGTCGTTGCTTTTTTAATTCTTTCAGCAGCTGTCTCATGTTGGTAGTATAATTGAACAGTACTAGTTATTTCTGGATTTAAAACATTTCCATGTTCATCTCTCACTATCATATCAAGTCCCAACAATTGATTTCCTGTATCAATTTTAGATGTTGCTAACTTTTTTACATCCTTTAATTCGTCAATTGTTAAGGTACCACTTAAAATTTTGCTTCTATATGCTATGAGTTCTAGAATTTGTTGTTCTATTGTAAAAAAGTGCTCTGAATGTGTCTAAACAAAGATAAACATTATTTTAAACATATACATATTGAATAATGAACAAGGTATAAAACAATGAATGGAGTATACATACAACATAAAGGTGCTTCCAGTAATATCCCCATTCTCTTAACACACTTGTAATTTCGTTTACAAGACTCTCCATATTCGTGGATTTTTGTTGTAAACATATATAAGATTTGGGGAAAATCCCATCTTTGGCTTCGTACTTTCTGCAACCATAATACCAATCATCGCATTCTAGACTTATGATAACAGCGTCTCCAACGCTTAGGGACAAACGAAACTCCCCTTCCTGGTTGAAATTGTGGATGGCTTGAAAATAAAAAGAATACAATGAATCAAATCATCATGCATTACTTTGTCAGTTGTAAAAAAAGAAATTAAAGCATGCTTTGTTCAGCAAAAAGAATCTAGCAGATTTCTTAGTGTGAATCACTGAGCGGAAAACTTGAGTCATTAGCATCTCTCAGCTATGAAATTAAACTTTGACTGTATTCTGCTTCAAGGATACCCACAAAGAGCAACCAATAATCATCAGTACAGCGCAACAAGGCGACTTTCTGCGACAATAAAAAAAAAAATAAAAAAAGAAGCGAACAGGAGATGCGCATTTATCATGCAAAATCAAGAGAGAAAAGAACAGATAGAGGAGAGAGATAATAGTCGGGCGCGCGATCGGCAAGCGAGAAATCGCGGAGGCAAAGACCAACGAGGGAGAGAGAGAGAAATTGTTCCGTACCAACGCCCATCTGCGACTCCTTGAGTCTCCTCCATGTCGCTGTCATCATCATCAGCGAATCGGTTGCCGCGCATATAAGCGCTTCTGAAGAGTAAAGGCACGAACGAGCGAGTGGACGATATCCCCAAGGACGGCGGACGCTCCCCCGACGTCCGAAAGAGAGGACAGGCGTGAGCTGGGCGTGCGCTACCTACTTATCGTCGGACGACATCGGCTGGAAATCGTTTCATCGGCAGGATGCTGCTACTGCTAGTGATGCACATGCTACATCACCGTCATCGCCGTCGCCGCTGTTAGTTGCGCGCACGTCACCGCGAGATACTGCGGCCCGTTGAAAAATTCGTAATTGCGTTTACGCCGCAGCATTTAAAGGCGGGGAGAGGCGCGGGCGACGAGGAGGCAGGAGGAATATAGGCGCGACACGCGCTGCACGCGTATTACACACAGACGGAGTACGGACTGCTCACTGTCACTGCTGCGCCCGCACGGCGCGCGTCGTATATAGTTGAGCACTTGTCACTTGACACTCTCTTGCAGCGCGACGATTCGTATTGTACACCGACAGCGCACACGCCTATTATCCCGATTCCCGCGCACGCAGCGCTGCTACGCTCAGCCAGCCGTGTATTGCTAGTAAATATAAAACTACGCGTCAGCATCACGCGACATAACCATCAACTGATGCTGATGCACACACGGACGAGCGCGTTGCAGTCGCACACACGCAGCCCGAGCCGTGACAAGTGTCGACTTTGGAGAGTCTGGAGACTGAAGTGCACACTGCGCCGCCACACCGAGGCTCTGCAAGCTACTGCGAGGATCGAGGGAACGAGAGGAATTTGTTTTGCCCTGCGGGTTTCGAGAGTGCGAGATCGAGAAAGAAAATCAGAGAGCAAGGCCGCGCGCACTTGTCCGATTGGTTAACGTTTCGCAGGCTTTCTGCGCGCAGCGCGGTTCTTTTGACGCAAACTTACGGTTCGGAGTCCATGGCCGCGGATTAATACATACCTATAATAATTTTACATAGAGCTATACATTCAAGTGGCGAGCGTACCGGTACAAGTAATAGGGAGGAAGAAGGGTTCAATGGAGATGAAAAATCAGGGCAATAGATCTCTTCCTCTCTTTTCAATAGAGTAGAGATGGGGCAATGACAATAAATTATATAACTAACTTACAGGCCCTTCAATCATAATACGCAATACGCACTTTTTTTGCAGATTATTATAAAAGTTCTTTAAATTCAAATTATAATTCTTCCATACTTTTTCTTACCCATCAGTTAATAGTGATACAAAACAGTCATAAGATATTGCTGTTAAAAATTCATGTATTTATTAAACTTGTTTGCTTATTGTACATAATACCTATCATACCTCGAGTACGTTACGAAAATACGTAGATTAGATAAGAAATCTTTATGCTTCAACCAAATACATTCAATAAAATTAAAAAAAAAAATTATATTCTTCTGTATATAAAATGAATTAATATATATTATTTATCTTCAAAAATTATAGTTTAAATATTTGGAATATATAAAAATACCAATCTTAATTATTTTCCAGTTAATCAAACTTCTACAAGGGGAGCACCGGTCCTGGAATTGGCTAAAACTGCAAGAGGTGCTTCTTTATTACCAATAATGAGACACGTGTCACGGGATTTTTCTGAATGGGCCTTTCGTTCCTAGACCCAAGCTATTTTATGTCTAAAATGAAAAATTTTTGACAAAAATGTAGTCTCTTTCTTTGGTTATAGCTTTCTGAATATTTCTGTCATATAAATGGGCTAGTTTATAAAAGAAGGCAAAAAAGCTTTAATTTAAGCTGTGTCTCATTAAAAAATGTCGATTTTTAAAAAAGTTATA
>UXGD01006299.1:0-12735 GCA_900474315.1 Torymus auratus
GAATTCAAATTACCTGAATTAAATTTGATTGCCCAGTGTGAAATAAGTAATTATAATATTTTATATGTGTTTAATTTTAGATAAAGTCTGCGTGTTATTATAGTTATTTTGTTTGCGATAACGAATCATTGATATGAATTTCCAATAATTGATATTTTTATAATTCGTTATATAATGTAGTGTTATGCAAACAAAAGGAACAATAACATTTTTTTAGTTCTAATCTTTAAAAATCTGCTCGTATAAAGAATTATAAATACTTGTTCTTACACAGTTGTGCAATACGGAAAATTTGAATTATAATCCTAGTCTTCTAATCCTGGGAAAAACATCAAGTTACATTGATACATTGTAATAATTCAACACAGACATACTTTTAAACGTCATATACAATGTTTCATGTTTTAAGATTTTGCAGGCACGCGCCTTGTATTGGTTAACTGCCAGTATGTAATAATTTTAAGCGAATCGACGATTTTCCACAACTTTACCTTTTGTCAGCTTATGTAAAGAGAAAAAAAGAATTTTAAATTGCATCTTCTGCAGCTATATATACATACAAAGCAATGGCATTTTTAGTCATTTACATATATATTTATATATTTTTCGTTTGAGGAATGTGCATGTTTTCGTTAAACATACACACAACAAACGAACTCTGAATGTTACTATAGATTTAATGTCATATAGTCGACACTAGATATTTTAACAGACAAAGAAAACAACAACTATACAGTTATTTGCTTATTATTAGCATGCAAAAGATGTACAAGGATTTTATTATAACAAACACTTTACTTTATGTGTAAATATCCATATTATGGTTTTTGGTATTATCATATTAATATTTGTTCTACATCAATGTGCATTGTAAATAAACATTTTCATCTTTGAGTATAATGCAATCACTCATTGAAGGTTTTTTACGTATAGTAATATAAATAACATAAGCTATTTGATAACAGATAATTGAAATTTGGTTTCTTGGCAACTAATACCCAAAAACCTTTAATTGCCTTTTAAATAGTAAACTCATTAATGTATTCCTATACTTACACTTAATGTATCCTCTAACAGCTAGATAATCCTAATAACTGTTACTTACGAGAATAATCTCAATGTCATTATTTTTGGATATTGTATAATAACACACAACGATTTTGTGAACAAGCAACGAACACTTGACGTTTTTAACATTTTTATATCGACGCTCCTTACAAAAACTACTATTTTATTAAATTTTATTTTTTATAACATGAATAATGTAAGTAGACTAGCAAGATTCACGTGTTTTTTTCCTTTCAGAATACTTCCAAATTAAAATTTTTTAAAAATAATCTTTTTTGTTTATTAAAAAGCATCTTCTTATATTTTGATTTTTAAAATGAATTTTAAGGTCACACTTTTCACAAAAGTACAAGATAAAAATTTTAATTACAAATTTCCATGCCGTTCGCCATTTTGCATTGAACAACCAATCAAATCAGTCTTATTGCGATGACAAATTTCATCCATCACTTTTTAAAAAAGGATTGGCAGAAAAGTTTTAAATAAAAATGTTTAGAATAAATTAATCCCCTTAAAAAATATCATAAACTTATCCAAATTTACATGTGAAAAATGAAGTTTCAATTTCTGAAGCATAAGCATATGTTCTAAAAAAAGAACGCACATCAGTTTTCGTAAGGAACGTCGGCACGTAGGAAGCATTTTGATATGTCCAATGTTGCCATTAATTATACTAGATAAAAATTTGACTAATGAATTAACCGACACTGAGCTTACAAGAGCACAAAAACTAACAATATTAACTACTTCCACAGGCTACGTACGTTCGGGCCGGTAAGCCCAGTGTCCGAGGAGGCAGCATCGACGTCCGAAGATGGCCGGCGGCTCAGCGTTACGAGTGCTTCGACCAGTCTGAATAACGTAAGAGTATGCCCCCACCCCAAACTTCTTCAGATCAAGGTACACCCCCCGAGACCCCCACAACTCTATTGTGTGATTATTATATGAATATCTATATATGAATAACTACGTCTACTACTGCCTCTTCTGTCTCTCTGTTTCCTAACTCTGCTGTTGCTGCGTTGCTTGAGTGATCTCTATCTCTACTCTGCTGCCTACACGCACTCGTGGAACAACAGGATACACGAACAAACATGATTCACACGATGTTATGATTTAATATTTCTTTTTTTTTTTTTTATATAGTTTTTGAGATTTTCTGGATAGAGTAATTTAGAAGTTTTTTCAATGTTTTAAATTTCGCGCCATAAAATCTATTGATTCTGCAAGAATTGATTGTTATAATTAAATTTCTTTAAAGAATGTTTTGTCCGATTATCTTTTTACACGAACTTTTTAATGAATATTCTAAAGAGCCTTTTCTTACGTTTTCAATAAATTAACATTCGATATTTGTTTTCTTCATTGAATTAAATTATCCTTCTTAAGCGTTTTCCATAAATTATATACATTTCGCAAAACTTTTCACCAGCTTTAAGTTAAGTTGGAATGTAACAATCTTATTAACTTTGAAGGAAACCGGGGCATCAATAAGTAGATCGTTGAGGCTGAATACAAAAACAATCGCATTATAGCGAAGAAGATGGAACGGAGTCCTTTGATAAATCCCAAACGTTTTGTTCTGAAGAAGTTTAAATGAGAGCCTGTCACAATAAGAACTTGAATTTTAAATGCTAATATCCATTTCAAAAGAAAAGTCAATTCTTATACACGAAGACAAACAACAAAATTTTAGTTGCTATACGTTAAAAACACAATTTTAATTTGTTAATTGTACAAAAAACATACACAATGCACAGACTTTTTAAACTATGAAAACTTGATTTAATATGCTTCCTTAAGTGACATAAATTATTTCTAACGTATTAATAAGTGCTACTTTATCAGCTTGACCTACTTTTTGGGGAAACGGTGAAGCTTAAAATTCTTTACTACTTTTGAAAATGGGAACTAATTTTCATTCTATAGAAAGATTACTAAGATAAAAAAAATCTTACGGAAGATACTGTGAAAATTTTTAATAACATCATTTTAATTTATGAAACATTAATGATGTTTAGAATACACGATTTACACGGCAAAAATTCAAAAGATCTTACACGAAATCTTGTATAACATTTTATCAACAGATGTCGCGTAAGATTTTGTACAAAAGTAAAATCACAATAAAATGTGCACTGAAATGCGAAAGGAACACTAACAGCTTCACCACCCTTACTCAACGAAATCTCAAATAAAAACACTATTTATCTTCCCTTCCAGGGTTTCTCTCCAGTGAGTACTTCGTCTAATTCCACGCTGCGACGCTACAGCGGCAAAGAATCCAAGGACCGCCGGAACCGGGAGCGCCTGCTCCAAGGTCCAGGATCTGAGTTCAGCCTGGCTAATCCAGACCTGGACTTAGAACTGGACTACTACGATTACAACGTAACCAATGCTGGCGCTGCACCAGGTTCCTACCTGGGCATGGACCCGGCGTTCCTCGTTTGGATTCCACCTTTGACCGAGGACGAGGCTGACACTGTTCCCGAGGAGGATAGGGAGGGTGAAGAGGAGGAGCCACATTATGAGGAGATTCCAGAACGGCTGAGTACCGAAGGCGCGGCGTTGACGCCTGCGGAGTACAGGCGGGTTGTCAGGTTATCCCATCAGGAGGATTCCAGTGAGAACGACTCGGAGGATATTATAAGGCCGAAGAGGTTGGACCCGGGCGAGTGTCGGCTGCACGACGAGATCATCATGGAGTACAAGGCGAGGTTAGGCGAGGGCATGCTGCCCATCCACAGAATACTCGAGGAGTCGAGGATACGGGTCAGCGAGGAGTCCCTGTCCAGTACGTCAGACGTCATCCCCAACAGGTTGGAGAGTAGCAAATACAAACCTACCGGCAGTAACAGGTTACCAAAACGGACGAAAAAGTCCAGCAGGACGAAGAGTGCCCCGAACAAGGAGCTGAGTAGCGAGTCTAGCACGCAGTCTCTCGATGGTCAGGAACTCAATGCAAAATCATCGTCTAGAGCAAAGGTCAATGACCTGGACACTCCTAGGACGAGGCGACGACTACGCGACCTGGACAGGGACTACTGCGAGGTCAACATCTCCAACGCCACGGTGATGAGGACGCCCAACCTGCCGCGCAGGTCGCAGCCAGCTGCAGCCGAGAGCATACCTCTGGCTGAGTTCTCGAGGAACAGACAGGACTCGCCGGTCAAGGTGCACCGGAGGACGACGAAGAACTCACTGCAGAGCCCCGACTATGGCGTCGACGTCCACGAGAGCAAGGAGTCCTTTTACGATCTCATCGGCGAAGGCGAGGATGGTATCAAGTTCGCCGACGACGACGACGAGTATATCGACAACAAGGTGGTTGTCTGATGATCGGCTGAGCTCTCGTAGAGGCTGACAGAGACTATGTGCTTGTATATCCAGTAGGAACGAATTTGTAGTGGCGTTGATGAGGAATTGAGTGACGTTTGGATTTCGAGCTATTGTTGAGTTTTGGCGTAGAGTTCTTAGAACGTGGACAATGATTACACGACGTTTATTGTATAACAAAGGAGATGTAAAACTGAGTGGAAAAATTAAAATTTGCTTTACCACAGTATAAATGGAACTCTCATTCATGAGTGATAAAACGTAACCGTATAAAATACATTTCGAGATTGTTTGATGTACTTTTAAAAGAGTTTCTACTTTGATCAAATATTGAATCCACACAATAGTGTATTTATTATTATATATAAGGTAAATGTCATAGAGTCTGTTCAATCACTTATCTGTATCGATCAGTTTCACGGTTTTTTTTCGTAAAACATTTGATTTATGTAAGAAAATATAATATTGATATGGTTTTCTCATTTCCAGAGTTTTGCATCTCCTAATTCACACGGTATTATCGCATTTTGTCAAACATAAATTTATCTGAATTTTATTGGATAATATAATTATCTAATAGAATATCCAATATATAACAGTATTTGAGTTTTTACTGGATATAGGGTGTAAATTACATCTCGATTGTTGAAAATTTTTCGTGAAACATACAAAGTAAAATATTAAAAGCATAAAATTACATTCAATGACATTGTTATATTTTGTAGTTTGGAGTAGCGTTTTCATGAATTAATGTGCGATTGCTAGAAGGGAGACTAAACGGTGACGATTCTTTTATGCTTTTAATAATTTATTTTCGTGTAAAAATGGAGAGTAATGGGATGTGAGCGTCGAGTAGACGTAATATGTAAAGAGTTCGTGAGTTTACAGGACGTAGGACGTCAGATTTTCTTAGCTGAAACACGTGGAATTAGGAAATTTATGATTTCTGTCAGACAGACGAAACTTGCGGGTTTCATATTTTCTTATCTTGTAAATTTATCAGAACTTGTAAGGATATTTTGAAAAAAATAACGATAAATCGACGTCTTATGCCGTCGGGCATTTTCAGTGCAATGTATAATCAGATACAATTATATAAAAGAAACGTAGTTGAAGTAAGAGATAAGAATAATTAAGGTGTAAGAGTCGACACACATAATCGTATTAAAAAATGGACTATATTCCAAAAACAAATGTCTCATATCACACTCGCACATAAGCCGTCGTACATTCGAATGCCTTAATTTACTTAGTTTTGATATAGTAAGTGAATATCATTGTGTAAAAAAAGGTTTACTTTGAATTACTCTGGAATAATCATATCCAAAAACTATCCAGTACACTAAAAACTAATATTGTAACCATGACCAGAAGAAGATTAAGACAAATAAAATATGTTAATATGTGACACTAAGTTGAATAGTTTATCAAATTGTTTTAATTTTATAAAACTGTGATTAACAATGAAATAATTTTGTTAGTACGAATTAACATACTAACCGTAACAAATAAAAAAATGGTTGTTATAGTATACTGTGCAAATGAATAACGAATTCCAATACTACGTTCCCATATTAAATCTAAAATAGACGAAATTTTAAACTGAAATAATTTGGATATAATTTTTTAACTTTTCCAAAGATTGGTATTTTATTTAATAATTTATTGATTATAATTATTTGCCATTATTTAAATTATTAATTCATTATATTTATTAGTAAATTCTAGAAAACAAACAATAAGAACCTAAGTATAAAGCTGGTATCGGTATTCGACGTTTCGAAAATCTTTAACTCATATTCTCATTTATTTTCTTTAATAACAAATATACTTAGTATCAAAAAGTTGATTTCCTTTTAATAATCAATAGACTAATTTCTCATTTCATTAGTAAATAAAGCACAGAATATAAAAAGAGCAAGAAAACATATTTTGACTCTAAAGCTCAATAATAGAGTTACAAATCATAAAAAATATAGTTGTTAAGATATTTGTAAACATGAAACAAATAATGATCCATTGCATAAGACCAATCAAGAATCATTTATATTAATGTCTAAATAAAGTAGAAATCACGTGTAAATCATTCCAATAAGACTCACCCCAAAAAGACTTTTAAAATGAAGAATTCAAAAGCTATGTGTAAAATAAGTGTATTTACTTATTTACTGAATTCATTTATTTCTAGTCAATTACGTACTGTAAAATATCTTATATATGTAAATTTATTAATAAATTGTTAACATCTGTAAAAATACTCTTAAGTCGAAGTTATTAATTATTATACGTGATCTTAATAATTAACAAAATTTAATGTATGCCACTAATTGACTGATGTAGAATTAATTATTTCTTTAATTTGTAAACTAATTAACTAATATGTTCAATAACAAAAATTGATTTATCATTTATATGACTTTTTATTTTATTTTAAATAAATCTTCATTATATTTTTATTTTATATCATTTGCAAATAGTGATACCGAATATGTAACATTAAACATATGCATTTGTAGCTGTTGATTAATAAAATGTTTACTACATACAATATTCTAATATAAATTTACGCAACATTGATCTTATAGAAAATCATCATACCTGTTTTGGAATTCAAACATTTTCAAAATGAAAGAATTTTATTTTACACATAAAACGATAATATAAAGAAAAAAAAATAATATATACCTAGTAGGAGTCAGTTTATCGATGGACGTATAATGTACCGTTTGTATTCCACATTATTGATTCGCTTTCGTTATGAAGCTGTTATATACTTATCTATCGGTAATTAACCACCTGCCATAAAATAATCGCAAATTATACAGTGCGCCAAAGATCGTAATAAGCACAATAAAATGACGAACTTAAGATAAATTAAAAAATGTATGCGAGCATTTAACAAAATCTCACTCACAAAAACACTAAAAAAGTCGATAGATTGATCATGTCATCCTTTCTCCACAATGCTTTTTCATGATCAAAAACTTGAATGAAAAATTCAAAGCAATTTTGCGATTTATTTTTGGGTCCCTGTTGTTTGGAAATATCCCGTAGTTCATATATATAATAAAACCGATGCTAATTTATTGGCAAGCGTATTCCTTATATTAATTTTTCATTCGAATAATTAACATTTTTACATTTTTTAAAGCTTCTAATAGAGTGGGCCCATAATTGAATATTGTAAATCTTTTTTTCATGCAAATCCATAACATGAAAACTAAAACTAGTTTTTACTTTTTACTCAATAAATAAGTAAATAATTCTAACGCGGCTACATGAACATCAAAGAAAAAAATCTTTAAAGTTTAATTATCTATCTTAGAAGCAATTATAAAATATAAAAAACAAAAAAATGTTAGAAATTTCATCTTATAATTTCGAATATCCAATATAAGGGCACGATTGCATACATTTTAAAACTTTTTAAACGCTGTTTTTTACATTTAAATATATTTTTAGATTTCTGTATTGGGATTTTAACAAATTACTCTTGATTAATTTGTAACTACAAAATACTTTTTGTATGATTTTCAAATGAAATTAAATTTTTATAAAGAACTGAATGTTGAAGAAAAGATTGCAGGATATGAGGGTTTTCTTAGTAACTTTTTAAAAATAGGTAATTATATTGTAATTCTAATTTTATATTGAATAAAATAATACACAGTAACTGTATAACAAAAAAACGAAAATTTACAATGAAAATACCTCATAAATGACATAGAATCAGCCTATCAAGCTTTGTTGCTGGGCATATCGCGGCAGCTGCTCTTGAATCAACTGGATCGCAGCTTTGGGAGTGACACCGTCCATTCCTTTCCCAAACATGCTCTGACTATTTGTAACCAAAATATAATCCCCATGGGGCTTGGAAGTATTCGCCTCAGCCAATGGAAAATGCGTGATTGCGTGATTCGCGCACCATCCCATCGCCAGATGACTCAGGCGCGAGCATTGAATGCCGTACCAAGCATCAGGTCGTGTAAGAGCCTCTGCGTAGTATTTGTAGGCGCGACAGTGCGAGCAGGAATAATCAAAATCGGGCTCGCAGCCTGGCTGTAGACCATCATCACCGTTGACATAGTAGTCCACGTGACCCACCGAATATGGGGTGCCCACACGGCCTGGATTTGAGTGGATGATCTCGACGAAAGTCGCGTCGAGGGTGGATATGTACATGTTTTCATCGAGTGTGTGGAATCCCAGGATTGCTGGATCTAAGCCTGAAATGTTTAAAATCTCTGTTTACAACTCTCTGCTTTTAGGAGGACAAAAAAAAACGAGAAAAATATGTAGGGGACAGGTCATGCCAACTCATGACTTTCACCTAAAACGAGCAACCATACGTATTTCTTAACTATAAATAGACGTAAAATATCATTTTATCATATTTTAAATAGGGAATTCACGCAAGTCCCATTAGGACTTACAAGGAGAGGCTTAGGAGTCCGGGCCCTGGTTTTTTTCAAATATAATTTGAGAAACAATATAATATGAGTATAGGGTTCTTGAAGTAACAAAAAAAATTTTTTTCAATGAAATTTGAATAGTGTTAAAGAAGATATTGCTAATTGAACAAAAAAATCAACAAAGCCGACAAATCTTTTTCATTTTTCATCCACTTGTTTATAGGTTTGTGTATGTTTTTTAGAAAGTTGAGTTAAATAAATAGTTGTATCTTTGCAGGTTTTGAGAAGTTTTCAATTTTCATATCGGAAACACCATCTGAAATTGTACAAAGAATAAAATGAAACCTTGCAAAATAAAATCGGATTTCAAATTAAAAAGATTTTGCGGTTTTGTTGATTTTTTTTCAATTGGCGATATCTTCTTTAGCAAACTTGCCACTATATTGCATTTTAATAATAAAAAATTGCCCAATACACGATTAAAAACACGCTATAGTTCGAAAAGATTTATTCGTATTGGCCCCATCTTGCTTTCACAATGTTTAATAGTAATTCTGGACTGTTTAAACGATTTTCATACCAATTAGAATTCGATTTCAGTAAGAAATAGTACTTTTCGCTACTAGGCCGTAAAGTAACATATTACGGCTCAAAAACAGGCCGTAAACTACGTACTTTACGGGCACGTATGATAACAATTAACGAAAAAAAAAATCTCAAAAATTTATATTTTTTAAGATACTTTTATTAAAAAACTCATAAGAATAAATATTATAATTTTCTCAATTTTTACGTGACGCTATGCAGAAGAGCGACCTTGAAAATAGTAGGGCAGGCACTTTTCGTTGATTAGTTTTTCCTTCTATTAGAAATAATGAGCTTCGAACGTGTATCAATCCCTGTTTTACTCATTTTTCTGTTAATGAGTTAATTTCCGTTAATTATTCGCAAAGTGACTTTCAGTATATTTAGGATTTTTCTTTTAGATGATGAGGATCGTACTTACCGACAATATGATCTACTGTGATATTTATTTTATTCAATTGTAATCCAGCTAGTCCACAAATGTGTGCTCCCAAGGAATGTCCTACTAGAGTTATTTGCTTCGGATCTGTGCCCACAGTTATCAAAATCTTTACCATGTCCACTATGTGTTTGGAAACTCCCAATACCATCGCGGCTGCGTTGAAGTAATCTAGTTTAGCATATGCGCCCCAATCAACCGCAATGACATTATAGTCACCAGAAGATAGAAATCCTGTCATTGAAAATCCAAAGAAAAAAAAAAATTATCAAAAAGAACTTTTCTGGAAATTGATATTTGAAAATATTACGTACACTATATTTATATGAAGTATTCCAATGTAATAAATTGACTTACCATTTTTAACAAGTGTGACACTTAAATCTCTGTAACTATTACCCCATCCATGGGTTACTAGTTTTGTTGGTCTTATAATTTTGTAATTGCTTTGTCTTACGCTCTTTGTCTCATTGATCAAAAATTCTTCTGTTGTTGAGTTACTACGTGTGTACAAATAGAAGTGTACGTCTTTAAAGAATTTGACGTCGTCATCTTTATACTCAATTTTTCTGGTAGAGTAAAGTCCTTGGTTTACGGATTTTCTTTTTGTTATTCCTTCCATAACTGTTGCCAATACTTCTTTACTCAACGTATCTAAATGCAAAGAATTGTTGCTGCCTCAAAGAGAAAGAAATTTTTTAACTTTTAGAACGCTAATCAATATTAAAAGTGCTTTCATAGATTTTGTAATTTTACCTGATATTAAAGCGTCACTTATCGTGCTCAACGAAAGTAATGATATAACCGGAGTTAAAAATTCCATGTTGTACGAGTATTTTAAGAACGTTACAAATGCATACTAGTCGGACAGTGTTTTACTATTAACTACTTATCATAATGCTAACTAGAAAAAAAAGTATATAATCTAAATGACCATAATCAAATAACCATTTGTTGCAATAATAGTTAATAGATCATAAATTAATGAATGGTTTTAGAAGAGAATAAGAAAAGGTTTTTTTTAATAAGTGGCAAATACTTTACAATACGCAGTTGCTATAAAAAAATATGTTCAATGATTCATACAATTTAAGACTCAGAAAGAACAAAATGAAGATTCGTTCTATGAAATTGTATCAAATTATTTCCCACGTATAATGTTTAAATAAGGATCTCTCGTTTACTAATCTGTTTAGCATACTAAAATTAGCTCACAAGGAGTGATTGCAGTCCCCGGGAACCAGATTTTTATGAGACTTGGTGTGGCATCATCTAATGCCCTAACATGAATCCCGACACACTTAGTTTAATTTCATAGGTCATTCTTTGAGGAATGAGCTATGTATATTAAATAAGTGATTTGCAAATGAAAATTGCTGTAATTTAATCATATTGTGATTTCGTAAAGAATAGCACCATGTAAATTAAAACAAATGCAAATGAAATTAAATCATCAGACCTGTAATAAATTTGCATTTTTCCACGTATCAAAACTACCTTAAATTTACCTATAGTACACAAGTGACGAAATTACAACAACATATTAATTTAAAAGACTCTTATTTAAAATACAACAGCTCATATCTTTAGAAAAAGAGCATATGAGATTAAACTAAGAATACTGTTACTGTTATTTAATTAAACAAAAGTAGTTTTCTTTTGGTTATCTATATAATAGCTGCAGAAATATATTAACTTTATCAACTTGAAAGTCAAGGTCTGGCGCGTGGTCGCGAGTTGGCAGTCGTACTGCGCCTGCTTTAAAAACTTAGTGTAAATAAAATCATACAGATTCCGTCTCGTTCTTATAAAAAAGAGACCGTACTTGTCAAAAAGAAAGCTCCAGGCAACGGATCAGGAAATAAAAGAAATTTCTTTTCTTTAATTTTCTTGTGATCTGATAGTCACGGAGTAGCTCATTTGGCCGGCACAGACCCTATGTATATTTTGGCCAAATCTTCGTGTGTTGCTTTTTTGTTTTGGGTTTCATGTAAGTTAAACTTATCGTACGAAAAATATACGAATATTCTTGGCTTGAGTTGTCACGAAAGCGTTTTTACTGCGTCACAAGCGACGGTCAGGGACTAGGTTCAAGTCGCATGATGGAAAATGGAGCAGGCAATGGAAAACGAAGTGAGTTCGTTTAGCGATTGTGGATCCTTCCTTGTAACTGGGACTTTTCCGAGTGTCTTTTTGTGCTACCTCTTAAAAACATGCTTATTATATAATTAAGTCGTATAATTTTTTATGATGTTAATTATATAGTCACTTCGTTATTATGTTGATTTACTCCTTACATTAGTGTATAACAAGATATAAATTTTTCAAGGTTATGTTTCTGAAGTTCAAATATTCGAATGCCTTAATTTACTTAGTTTTGATGTAGTAGATGAATATAATTGTGTAAAAAGGGTTTACTTTGAATGATTTTGAAATGATCATATCCAAAAACCATTCAATACCTTTCTTCCTTATATTAATTTTCAATTCCAATGCCATTTTCACATTGAAACTCGATCATGCCAAAGCATATTTTTCCAAAATTAAAAACTGAAGTGATCGTTGTCACTAGTTTTTTCAAAGCTCCTAAAATAGAGTAACACCGTAATTTAATATTGTAAAGCTTTTTTTAATGCAAATCCATAATATTAAAAATAAAACTATATCTTTAACTTTTTTGTCAATAGGGGAGAATGGGGTAATGCCGGTCACTGTCTAATTCCGGTCACCTATTTACAAGGAAATTATAAACTTTAACGCACTTATTGCAATTGAATATAAATATGTTGCTAATGTACAACTAATTTTAAGCACAGAAAACTTTATATTACTGTTAATTGAGTAATTATAAGGCAAAGTAGTTTTCGTATACTTTTCTTATAAGAATTCCCGAGT
>UXGD01006300.1:0-12734 GCA_900474315.1 Torymus auratus
GCTTCATTGAGGAACGGATTCCACGATCCATTAAGTCAACCCGGCGACTATTGTAGAACGACCTTCTACTCGCCGAGTTCGACTCGGGTCATAACATCTCCAACTGCTTTTTCATAGTTGCAAACTGAAAGGTTGGCAATGCCGTTGCCAACCTATTAGATTGAAACCTCAGAATAAACATTTGGAGAACTCTCCACCTTTTGGCATCGCTGCATCCACGCAGAATCCGCGGAAACGCTCCCTCGTCCCTCTTTCGCTTTGTTTACGTTGGCTGCTGCACAATTCGCTCGGCGCTTATCTCGCGGGGCTATCTATTCTGCGGATTTCGGCCACAGCCACAGAGCGACGTAATTACTTACGCGGCGCGCGCCTATCTGTGCTAGACTGGCTCTACTATTATAACCTGTTGTGGCGTTGATCGGCGTTTTAGAAGTACAGAAACGCACACCGCTGTCTAGTATACACACATACGCATTGCTGGATTTACGGACTTTACGGTTACAACTCGAGGACGGTACTTGCCACTGGCTTCGTAGCTCGAGAGCGAGGATATACTGTGTATATCGTTTTGAGAACGTAAGTTTTGCTTGTCCGACGCTACACTTTTGAAATCAATCTGTCACTAAGACTGGCATAAGAATATACTTATGTTTTGAAGTTTACGTTCCGTTATGATTTCCGTTATGAGTCTGAGTAAAATATATGCCCTGACCTTTGTAAGTGCTTCCCTGTGAAATCTATTATTGTTTTTCACTCTTTTGTTGGCCTTACAGCGTTATTCACAATGTCGGAGCAGTTTTTGGGTTGTACTGTCTCCATAAAATGCACCGAGGACATGGGAAGCTATCAGGGGCAGATCATTGCTTTAAATGACCAAACTGTTACACTTACGAAAGCATTTTGTAATGGTGTACCTCACGGATCTCCCCATGTAACACTCAGGTTTGTTTCTTCAATTTTATTATTGATTTCTTTTAGTAACAATTATGTTGTTTATAGAGATAAATTTTTATTTTATCAGTTCATATTAAAACAAAATTCAATAACTAAAGGTTAACATAATTCATATATGTCAATACGAATTGTTTCCAGAGCAAAAGATATAATTAATATAGATATAGTATCTGTAGAAGATACAACAGCACCCCAAAAAGATGTACAAACTCAGGGTAAAGTTACTGTGAAAAGGCCGATTGCAAAGCGAGTTGCTAGATCTGTCTCAGAATGTTCTGTGCCAATAGCTTCACCGCATACTACACAAACTGTTGCAAATGTAAGAAAACCCCCAGCTGATGCACAGCCGTACTCCGAAATGCCAAACACAAATGGAAAAGCTGGTGCAGGTAAATCTGCTGACATTTGTTATGTCTATTTCTATATAATCTGTTATTTTAACTTTTAAGCCAAAAGATACAATTTATTTCTCTTTGACTTATTTACAGGTCTATCCAGGACATCTAGAAAGAAAATAATGAGTGAAAGGGATGAACAAGCATTTGGCACACCAATAGACCAGTCCCTGAATCAAGATTTTGATTTTGAAAAGAATCTTGCTTTATTCAATAAAGCGGTTTGTCTTAAACTTTTGTTAATATGATTAAATTTACGTTATAACTTTTTTTAATGACAATATTGTATTTATTTTAGGCTGTATGGCAAGAAATAAACTCAAAAAAGCCAGATGTTGTCCAACAGTCTCAAAACAGAGGAGGCAATAAAGCTAGGTACAGGCATGATGAAAATGTAATAGAGTCAGAACCTACTGCACTCAGACAAATTATGGCCCCTGGTTCAGGTGCTAAAGAATACGTTACAGATGACGGCTTAGTAATCCCCAGCATAACGCTAGATCTACAGCGACAATTAATAGGAGCTGCAGATCGTTTAGGAATTAGTTGGGAGAGAAGGGTCAGTATTAATATTTTATACTACTAACATTACTAACCAGTACAGTAATAATATTACTAATATAAATAAATTAAAAAAACTTCTATTTTGAAGTTCTGTTTCTCTTAGTCTTTCAAAGTATTTATATGTAAAAAATCTATTAAAAGATACATTAATAATATTGACATAATTAGTAATATAAAATTTGATTGTAGGTTGAACTATTAGGTCGAGCTGGCACCGAAATAATCTTACAACTCCTTGGCGGAGCTCATCGATTGAATCCCAACAATGCTCATCAATGGCCCACAGTAGTGGCTTTGTGTGGACCACACAGATCTGGGGCCGCGGGCATTAACTGCGCGCGTCAGTTATCCAGTCATGGCGTAAAAACGATCGTCTACGTGGAGAGCTCTGAAGATATCTTCCTCCTCCAGGAATTATCACTATACAAGTTGACTGGCAACAAAGTCGAGACGGAGGTAAAGAAACTACCGGCCGTGGCTGACCTCATAATCGTCGCTCTCTACGAGGAGAAATCTCCGAGAACCGTGACTCCAGTGGCCAAATGGGCGAATAATAATCGGGCGTCGATGTTGGCAATCGAGCCTCCGTCGACGGGTACACCGGGCATCGCCAGCAAGTATAGTCTGGTATCGGGCTTACCACTCGCGCACTGTCCCGAGAACGGCAGGCTGTACCTGTGCAACCTTGCACTGCCCGCCAAAGTCTTCTCTGACGTGGGTATCACCTACCGATCGCCATTCGGTCCTAAATTCGTCATACCTCTGCACCTTAACAGTTCCTAGCAATTTAGCCGAGACGGCTGAGAAGACGAGGATCATCGCTACGACGAGACAACGACGATTATGATCAAGCGGTTCGATGTACTTTGACACAATCGTCACCCAAGCCCTCGGTGCGTCCGAGCGCTGTATTGCATTATACCATTATTGCCAAGAGATTACACAGAGCGCGCCTTTCGCATACCGATCAATAAACCGACGGTCCTGGCTTTTTTCTTGATGTTTACCCGTTCGCGCGGAGACTTGCAACGAAGAAAGGGGTATTGTATATGGATTGTACTGGAAAGGAAATGAGTTGCGCGGCAACGAGGAATTAAGCAACTGCTTTGTTAATATATCTACTTATGATAGATTACTCTCAGGTTAAAGTGTTACATTGAAAACAAGTAAAAACTTACTTGCGTCAACTTAATTACATTGATTAGTTTTGGTTAAATTTCACGAATAAGATTTTTTAGTTTTTTAGCTTTTTAATTGAATAATTACATCAATAAATTCTGTACTCTTAAAATACTAGAGTTACTTAGCATAGTAACTTTACTTGAGTGTGTTTTCTTTTGCTAAATTATAAATTACTATTTTTGTAAAATTATACAACGCAAGATGTTTTACTCAAGTAAGGTTTGTATTGATATTCTGCTACAAGTAGTTAATGGTGTCTGGAAAGGTTTTCATTAATTAACATGTATTTATTATAATCGTTTACTGCAGTTTTTACTTAAATAGTGAATACCCTTAGCTTCAAAACTATACTAGTTTTTAATGTTTTCAATGAAATCTTCTGACTAGGGCTTATCATTTACCTGCATAGAAACGGTCGATATGATCATATGACAGTGTAAAAGGTGGATAATGAGTAAAATTTGACAATTGAAGGTGTACAGGATATACATTCAATTTCTGAATTGAGCAGACACAATTTGTTTGCGGAATTTTTTAAGATTTTTAGATGATAGGACTTGGTTTACCATATTCAGAATGAAATGGAAAATGTTCAAATTACTTTGTTAAATAAATTGCCAAGAAATATGTGATTCTTAATGGTATGCAAATTTTATTTTTCTTTTTGCGATAGAAATAAAATTTTATATTGTTTCTTTTTGTTTTTTGAAAAAAAAAAAAAACTTAACAATTTTAATTGCACTACAGATAATTTATTCATATTTTATACATGATAGTGAAACTTGTCATCAGAGAACTGATTTGTGTAAGCTTACTTCTTAATTTCATATTAAACTAATATACTCCCTGATAAATCTGTGTATTTCTTCAATTTTTAGCTTGGTCAAAAAACATCTGCTTCGAAAAACCTTTGTTAGCTAAATATATTTGCTTTAGCAGTTTTCTAAAAAAATTGAACGATACTTATTTACTGCGGAGTGTAATTACAAGCGTGGCGAGTAAATTTGTACGTTTGAAAATTTTTCCCGCGAATACTTATTTACCTCTGTGTAATTCGTTGAGAGCGCACGTAATTTGAATCGGCAAGCGACAACGGCATAATCTTTTTTTTTTGTCAATATCCCGATAAGCAGCCTTCACTGCTCAGACGTCCGACTACATTAGGTATACGTTTATCTCTCCGCTTCTGCCGGAGCTTATAGTCCGCGTTATCGCATTGTGATTTAAAGCCGTTTTCTTATCTACCATCATGCGGAGTATAGTTGAATTTTTTTATATTATTCCGTCTGTTCGGAGAGCATAGCGACATTAATTTCCGCTAAATGTCGACAAGTGCGTCATTAATTCATTGAACGAAGTGCGTGCAATCGTTATGTGCTCGTAGCAAAGTGCTGAAATTCCGTGGAGTGTTTGGTTTTCTCGTTGGTGTTGAAAAGTGAGAAAATTTCAGCTATCGGCTGAAAGTGGACTTTTTACATAACGACGATGTGAGAGACGTCTTGTGCTCTTGCAGCTGTTAGTTCTTTCTCGCCTTACCTTGTTCGTTTTACGCTGATTCATCGCTGTCGGTTAATTATTGTAATATGTTTCGTGTACATTAAATGTTTGCGCGAAGCGGCAGTAAGATTACAATATTCGATGTGCAACTGTATGGAGCAATAAGCTTGCACCATATCCGTATGGAGACAGGTAGAGGAGCAGAGGTATGTCACTTCAGAAATTTCAGTGTTTTTTTGTTAATTTAAAAAAAAATATTTTTAAAATTCATGGCACAGAAATCGTTACTTATTGCATTACAACAATGTATGAAAACTTATATCATTTGGTGATTTCAAATTAGCTTGAATTCCTACAAGAAACTGATTAATGATTAGCATAAATTTAAAATTTTAATTTTTAGCACTTTTTACATTTGTTTAGATAAGTATTTTTAATCTGCATAAATAGTTAAAGATTTTGGTTGAGGAAGAAAATATTGCACATGCAAGAAAAGATTTAATATTTATGAAATTATTGTGGAATCAATTTAATTCTATTGAAAATATTTTGCAAAGAATCTTTTCACAAATATTAAATGAAGGATTTAGATTTTTCTTTTTAACAGGAAATATGAAGATACTTTTATAAAAATAGTCAACAATAATATAAAAATATAAATTTTTCAAATTATAAATAACTTTTATATCTTTTCTTTATTAATTTTATAAAAAATTAAATTATTAAAAAAATGATGCCAAATGATAAATTTTAATAAATCAATGCAATGAAAAGATAAAAACATTTCTATATACCTGTCAATTTTAAAAGTATATGGCTTTCTAAATTAACAAAAATTGAATTTCAGTGACCATAGAATGCCAGGTACTTTAACATATCCAATGTACGCTTGTGTGGAACCACCTCAACCCCGACGACGAGCTAACTCGTGGACACATCATCATCGTCTCACTCATCAGCAGCAAAACCCAAATGCTCGACCTGCTAGAGTCTCTTTGGTTAATCTTCCCTCAGTAAGGAACTATAGTAAATCAGTTTTTTAATTTTATACATGCATTCTCATTATTAAAGTAGGTGTCATATGATTTATTTATGGAGGCACATGTGAATTGCTCGACACATGATAAATTTTTTTTCTTGAGTTATTTGCTAAGAGCTTTTAACACAGGATGATTAAATAAACTGAAAGCAATATTTCAAATATAATATTGGAACATATGTGTTTACATTGTACTCACATAAAAGGTTTCTTAATCTCTATGTTTACGTGAAATCTGAAGACAGACATTCTTTAATATGCTTTCATTACTTCAACAAAATACATATATGCATTGGTAAATTCAGAAAAAAAAGATTCGTTACTTTTCATGATAAACAAGTAACAGTTGGGCTTATAAAAATTAGTGATCAAATATGATTCTCATAATTTATAATCACTTTATATTTTTATATAAAGCCTAATAATTTCTTAAATATTAGTTTTCTTAAAAATACAATATAATAGCAATAACATGAAGTATAGGATTGTAATAATTTACTACATTGAATTGCAACAGTTTACAAAAAACTGACAAAATTAAATGATTTTTTGCAAAAGATAATCAAGGACACAAGTTTTGGTTTACTATAATAAATAATTTTACGAATTAAGTATAAAGCCTTGTCTTATTTTAAAAACACGTTTATAAAATTGATAGTACAATTTACAACGATCCGATATTAATCATAATTACACGTTTTATGTCCTACTTACGTCGAAATAATACTTATATTTCTGATTAAATTTAGAAAAAAAATATGTGAGCGCGGCACCGCAGAACGAAGTAAAAATCGATATGTAAATTACATTGGCATTGAAAATAATTGTAGTAGGTAGCCAACAAATAAGTACGCGACTCGACTATGATGTCCTTTTTTGAATGTTATTTCAGCACGTACAGTGTTGCCGATTGAAAATTTCAACTTTTAGCGGGAAATGCGTCGTTTTTTAAATATTTTGACATTACAATTTATAATGTTTTACCAATACAAAAATCAATGAAAACACTTGTTTGCACAATCACGTAACGAAGTATAACATTGAAATCATATACTTATATCCTTCAATAAAAATACATTTGAATTCATAAGAATTTACGCTTTACACAACGTATATACGTGTATACTAGCTTATAGGTATATAGGTATTCTAACTTATTTGTTATTCGAATGTTTCAACAGTCATACAGTATTGATAAATAGTTTTAATAACAATCTCAAATTATATCATTTTTTTATTGTTACACCAATGTTAACCTAATGTAGGTAGAAGTACACATGAGATTGCACTTTTTTGTGAAACCATAAAAATCTTAGTAACGCGCAGGTGCGAGCGATCAAAGCCGGATTTCCCCGCGATTAAAAAATCCCGAGCTTTTTTTATTTGCGCACGCTCCTAACCTTAAACCATCTTCTACAATTCCGCCAATCCCTCACAAAAATTCCATATTACACTTCGCGAAATGATTACGAGCATTACGATCAATCCCCATGCTTCCATTCGCGGTGTCTAGCCGCGCACGCACATCATCATTAAAAAAAAAGGAGTGCGCGTGCACCGAGAACTTTTCGCGAAGTATAGTAGGTAGGTAGAGAGGCGCGCGCGCAACGCTGAATCACATCAGAATCACACGGCGGCCCGCGGCCGTTCGTTTTTATACGCATACATACACAGCACACACATACGATACGGAGGAGGGAAAGGTAGCCATCTTAGCAGTGCGAGGAGGCATGTCACATCCGTCTCCCCGGCTGTCGTGTACGTCGTCGCCGTCGCTGCTGCTCGCGCGTGCGAGAGGCACTATATTGTAGACTTTACGTTTACTCCGCTATAATACATATATATATACATCACCCACTCCTGTATATACATACATGTGTGTATGTATATATATGCGCGCGCGCTCCAAGAATCGAGATACCGATATACCAGTAATACTACTGTGCGCGCCACCGCTGCCGTCGTCGCGCCGTGTATATAGTATGCGACGAGACTCTGTGCCTCTGCTCTCCGTCTCTGGCTGAGTGACTCTGACTGCTGCTCTGCTGGCTGTGCGTGTGACGTAGCGCGCGTGCGGGGTTAAAGCAAAATAGGTTTCTTGATGGCTGCTGCAGCCGAGAATCGTCATCAAGACTCGCCCGTCAACGACTGAGAGTGTTAATCGCGCTCGCGCGCGTATCTGTGCGTGTGTGTGCGTGAGAGAGAGTGTACGTAGCCGTCGTCGTCGTAGTTATTCGGAACATAGAGGAGACCCGCGTGCGCTCTGTTCGCCCTGTGGATCCTGTTTTCGAGGCGAGAACGGAGAGGCGAGGTGCCCAGGAGGTGCGAGAGCCAGCGTGTGCGCCGTATACGCGAGGAGCGAGAGCGAGCTAGAAGGAGTCGGCCTCCGCACGTCACTGGCACGTCCCGGGAGTTAATGGCAGAGGAAAATGTCTACGGCTACAGACCGACGTTCGGCGCCGACGGCAATGACGTACGTACAGCTGCAAACAAGCTGGCTAGGCCAACCCCCCAATCTCCGCTGAGACAGCTCCGATTCGCGTTTCGGAGCCAGGACCGTCCGAGGTCGCTTCCTATGCTGCCATTCCTTACTCTATATATGATCCTCGCGCACCAGCCAGTTTCGCCGTTGCTCGCGCGAGTTTAGAGCTACCAAAGCTTTCGTATTTTGTAATTATTTTATATACTGGTCTCTGCAAGAATGCTCAAATGGGCCCATGAGGCAATGGGGCCTGAGCATCGTGCAATGGGCTGGTATTGCAGGCTGTGGCAGCCTGATGCGATGCTAATGACTAATCAAACAAGCATTGGAACTAGTTGATTCTGTCATTTGTACAATTGCACTGGTAGCTTTTTTTGCACAATGCTCTATACGTGACTTTTGAGCATATACACTTAACTTTATACTGTGCTTATAGTGTAAATTGATTAAATGCTATTAAACTGTACATTTGGTTTAATCAATAGTTTGCTTTATCATTTTTGTATGTATCTTGCAGTCTATTACTTGTGTATGGACTATATATATATATTTTTTTTTCTTTTTGGGACTATATTTCACTCTAATACTTCAAATCATACTGTTTAGAATTCTGAAAAGTGATCAAAGTCAAGTTAACTGTACACTAAGCTGCCTTTTATAAATATACTTATGTCATAGGTTATTATATCTGTTTCATTGATTCAGAGTCAGGCTATGGAATATAAAAATTTTAAAAGACAGTGAAACTTTTTAAATAAGTTTTATCATTTATATTTCTAGAGAGAAGAAGCTACAAGCAGGTTAAGGTTACGAGTGCAAGCTGGTCATAATTTAGCAAGAAAAGACATTTTTGGAGCTAGTGATCCTTACGTGCGCATAGAATTAAATACCGTCAATGGCAATGATACTGTGGATGCTGTACTTACAAAGACGAAGAAAAAAACCCTCAATCCAAAATGGGGCGAAGAATTCATATTCAGAGTAAGTTTGGACACCTGTTTATTACAAGCAGTTAAATATATGCATGATCCATAAATATTATTTTGAATTGTGTTCAAAGCATTTGAATTACAGTAGAGTAAGGAGTATTTATTTTATTGATGCTGAATCTCTTATAAACTTATAATTTTACTTATAATTTTAGGTGAAACCACTTGAGCATAAACTGGTGCTGCAAGTATTTGACGAAAATAGATTAACAAGAGATGATTTTCTTGGAATGGTTGAATTGAGTTTAAATAGCTTGCCAAAAGAACAGGAAGGTCGAACCATTCCCAATAAGCAGTATATTCTTCGTCCACGAAAGTGAGTTATACAATTTTTATATAATTAAAGTATTTGTTGGATACCCAGTTTTAAGTGCTTTTACTTGTGTATGCCTAATTGTATATGTTACTTATTGCTGTGTTTACTTTTCAAAGTAATATGTTTCATTATTATTACAGTACAAATCAAAGGTCAAAGGTGAAAGGTACTTTAGAAATCTACCATGCATATATATCTGATACAAATGGTGCCATCAATAATACAGAAGCGGATACAGAAGATTCAGGATGGGAACTCTTGGGAGACATGTCCATTTCAAACACAACCACAGAAGAACAGCCAGCTGAGGTAGAGCACATTATACTTATTTACAAATTTTGTGAGATGTCTATTTTGTCGCGCGATTCTACTATTCTTTAATTATTTGCATTTCATCAGATTATACTTTCAGTTTGTATAGATTAAAAAATAATAAATATTTTTCAATTTAAGTTTTATACGTAATTAAATCTTATAATGAAATTATTGAGAGATAAAAAATTCATTTCATTGTATTATAACATAAAACTTTTTTATTATTATTATTAGAAAAAGTATTTAAAAATATTTAATTGGCTTGTGCATATAATTTAAATTGTAATATTCTAATGTTAATTAGGTACAAACACAAGGTCCATTACCACCAGGTTGGGAAGAAAGACAAGATGCCAATGGAAGAACATATTATGTCAATCATATAGCCAGATTTACACAATGGGATCGACCCACTACATTGTAAGTAATAAGATAATTTGTTTCTTTATTAATCACGCAGTATACTGATATGTCGTGGTAGAAATTCATTGATGTAATCGTCAGAAAATTGAAGAAGAGATATGTTGTTTCAATAATTGTAAATTTAACTGTTACACGTAAATATCGTTGCTCTTAACGTTATTTTTTTTATAATATATTAAAACCATCTTGTTTATAAATAATTATTCTGTATAATAACATTTATTATAGTTTTTAACTAATGTATTGTTTGTAACAAAAAATATCTAGAAATTTATTTGAAATCATATCAAAGACATTAAAATTACCTTTTAAATTTACTTTTTATTAATAATACAAATAAATTTTTATTTAAAATCATTTTGTCTTACCGAAGTTCTTAAAGTATAGGCCTATTAAAATAAGTTTTAACCCTTCACATTACAAAACTGACTATGTTATCTTAAAACTATCATTCGAATTGCTCAATTCTACTTTGAACTACCGTGACTTTATGAATAGATCGGCGGATTTACAGTCTGATGTTGCAGATTAAATCCTAGTTCCGATCGATTAATAAGAACAGTATAGTAAATATTTACGTGGGCTTTTCCAAGATTTGGGGCGCCTAATTTAGTTATAACTCAACCCTGTCGTCAATATCACAATTTAATAATGTATTTTATGCCTTTGCTGCCATTTTTAATGCGATTTCTACATTTTTACGTATATCAAATGTGATTTAACAGGAACAGTCAACCGACTGGAGGCGTGACACAAGAACAAAGAAACTTAGACACAGCAACCACGGAATTTCAAAGACGATACCACATTAGCGCGGACGATGCATCGGAAGGTAGACAAAGAACTTCTGGTATTAGCATTACGCCGGTAAGATAAATTTTCTTGACGATTCATATATAAAATTACTTGTATTTTACAAATGTATATAAAAGATTGCGTGTAAATATCTCATACTAAAATACCACCTCTAGAAATTAATTAGATAACAGTAAACTAGTTTTTTCTCCTCCTTTGTAATAAAATATAGCTCAACTTGTTTTATGTAATCATACTGTATTTTTGTTACATAAGACGACTTCGCTAAGAACTAATCATAGCAATTTTCTGAGTATTAAAAATGATTGAAAATTCTGAGTAACGAAAGAATTCGATATATGAGATACAGAGTCTTTTTTTATTTTGACATTTCGCGCAATATTATAAAATATTTTATACAAATGAGTAGCATGTGGTATGTAGCATTTTGTGCATGTTTTGTATATAAAAGGACGATGAGTTATCTCCGGACGCGGAGGACGAAGGTGAGGGTGGGAATCGAAGGGAAAGGGTTGTCGGTAATGCACCCCAAGATCATGGACATGACAATAACCGGGCCGATCGCGACAACCAGGTACATTATCATACTTTTTTTAACATTTTTGAAACATACATATATATGTGCATGCTGGCAGCGAATTTTTCATCGCGGCACGCTTATAATCAATACATGATTTTTAAAATGTTTAATCAACCAAAGTTTTCATTTTTGTAAAAAGTGACTTATTCAATTTAATTTCATTGCTGATTAACACAGAAAACTCTTCAAAAAGTCTGCACAAAGCACGAAAATTTTTACTTCAACACATGTATGTGGCGAATTAATTTTGATATCCATTCACGATATTATTTTAAATAACATAAAACTTACATTAACGATTTTGAATGCATACAGATTTACAAATGAATACGCAAATTATCTTAGCCTCTCCCGAATATTTGCATTCAACCATAGTAACTGTTTACTTTATCTGTAGAACGACGACAATGTAGATAGTCCAGCTGGCTCCAGACGATCATCTGAACAGGTAATTGCCATATTACTCCAAACCCAACCAAAAAGATTCACCACCCGATTTTAACTAAACCAACGTACCTTTTCAACCTAAAGACCGCGGAGAGTCCAAAGCCGCTGAACGGCGAAGGCTTGCCGCCTGGCTGGAGTATGCAGCTCGCGCCTAACGGTCGCATGTTCTTCATCGATCACAACGAACGCGCCACGACGTGGGTGGATCCGCGCACGGGCAGACCAAGCTCTATACCCTGGCACAACGTGCCTTCCGCGACGCCACGTAGCGATATCGACCAGCTTGGACCACTGCCCGAAGGCTGGGAGGAGCGCGTACACACCGATGGCAGGATCTTCTTCATTGATCACAGTGAGTTGAATCTTTTTTTCATTTCATTGAATTAGGTATATGCTGTAGAAGTTCGGTTTGTTTTTATGAACAGGACAAATGACAAATTAAAAGTTTTATAAGGATCGATAATTTTAACTTTTTTTACTTATCTTTTTAATTCAATATGAGCTTTTAGTGATATATAAGTTCGGTACCTATTACAGTAGGGTATTTTAAGACGTAGTTCGAATATTTATATTAATAAAGTAGAAAATAAATGATGAAGAGTAATGGATATTGCCTATTTATTAATAGCAGACTGTTTCCACTAGTAACAATAAAATTTTAAAATGACATTACTTGTATTTTTTAAAATATTAGTCACTGCGACTATATATATATATATATATATATATATATAT